>WBNO01031378.1:0-13879 GCA_013400575.1 Peucedramus taeniatus | reverse complement strand
ATATATATCCTAAATTCATATTCTAAAATAAGATTTTTCATTTTCTTTTAATTGTTTTTCTGTTGGTTTTTTTTTTCTTCCTCATGCTTGGAACTTGTAGTTTTCAAGATTTTTTCACAAACATAAGAGTCTTCAATCTGTTATTATACTCTTTTGGGTCTTTGAAAATGAGATCTGTAATTCGCAAGCACTGAACTTCAAGACCTATGAAAACAAGTATCAGGGGATGATTTCTGATGAATTCCAAAGACTTATAAAGCATAATTTTTTTTCAGATCTCAAAACAAACACAAGCAGTTGTCCCTCTGAGTAGTCCAATGTTACATGCACAGCTTGAACAAAACCCACAATATTGGGAAAATAATTGAGGGAGTCAAGACTAAAAATGAAAGGAAAGGTATTGTCTTTAAACTTTTATTTCCTAATAAAATACTGACAAAAATGCTGGTTTTATTGCTTATATTTGGATGTTATTATGAAGTTATCCAGAAGGGAGAAAAATGCATTTAATATTAATGATTAAACATAGTCTGAACTTAGTTCCCAACTCATAGCTTCATGTTTTTGGCTTTACTGAAACAATACTCATTAGTACTTCTTGCCCAGTGACTACTTTAAAATAGGTAAGAAGTATCTCTAAAAGAAAAGTTACTTGATTGAACTTTCTAGGAGCTCCAGATATCTGGTTCTATTTCCCATTCATTTTTTGACATTTTGTAAAATGTTGGTATGAAGAAAAGCTGTGCCAAAAATATTTCTGAGAATTTTTTTTATTATTATATGTAACATAAGGCAGAGTAAGCATGAACCTCGAGAAATTTCAAGATTGGCAACAATCTCTTGACTACAGCAAGGAAATAATCTATGGTCTCAAGTACTATTCATTTCAAGGGGTTTATTTTCTCTGTGAAGCTCAGCAAACTACTTCCATTTTTGGTTTTTGACTCTACTGAAGTCTATTGATTGTACTAGTCAGGACTGTCTGACTGGCACAGGAGTTAAACTTGCTCACATATAATATTATACACAAGGGCAGCTAAATGTAGGTGAGAACTGAGTGCCACAGACTATGAATCTACAAAACAAGTGTTTCAAAGGGAATATGAAGTCCTATCAATAATGGTAACTACTCAATACTTCCTATGAAGCTACCTAGAACTTGATTTTCAGTTATAAATTCTCAAATGAAATCATAATTTCTTGCACAACAAGAGTTGTCCATACCTTCAATTCTTTTTCTTTTATCCTATTACTTTTCATTGCATGTACCTAGAGGGTAGGTATTGCGCCAGATTACTTTTGCAATCAGCATTTACACTACTTGACTATTTAAATCCTTGAAATATGAGACTCAAAAAATAAAGCAACTGAAATTGAGAAATCCAGTACGATAGAGTAAAATCTGAAATTAAATCTATGTCTTCTCATTCTTCCTCCTGTGAATGATACTATCTTAGCTTACTACATCTGCTGCTGTTTTTTCCAAGTGTTATTCCCAAGTATTTATTTAGTCCTAGCATTGATCCTTCTATCTGTTAGGTGTGATTAAGGCTACTGCTCTAATAAGATTTTCTAAATAAGCATCCAGGTTGATCAAACACTCAGGTTTGCGCTACTGTCTAGAATGCCAACTTGATGAAAATACTAGCCTTTTCTCTTCTTCTACCAACAGGATAAAATTATAATTTCTTCATGGAAAGGACCAAAAAACCCTCACTACAAGCAGTTTCAATTCAGACCACAATGTTCATTTCCATGCATTCACAAGGTAATAATATTTATGTCGTTTAGGTAAATTTGACCTCCTCTGACAAAGTGACTGCTGCACCTTCACTGCAAAGCTTCAGTTACCATTGCCATCAATAAAAAATGGTAAAGATTTCAGTTGCGTACCTAAAACTATAGAATATCTTGCAACATGTATTAGAGTAATATTTGCTCTAAATTTGGCCAGACATTAGTTCAAGCATTTTTGCTATGTTTTCTCCTTTTTGTCACACAAAAAAAAAAGAAAGCTAAAAAACATGCAAAAAACCATGAAGGAAACTGTTCCTTTTTCTCAGTGTTGTTGTTTTATAAAATAAAAAAAAAAAAAGATAAATTTATCAGCTGTGTTTTTTTAAGAACACCTTTCTAATTAATACCTTAGTTGCATTGCTGGCAGATTACACAGTTTTTACTAATCAATAAAGCAATGATCCTCATAATGAGATTATACAAGTAGCAACTAATCATTGTCTTGTCATCAATCTTGAACATTGTTTCCCATTATTAAAATTCACAATATTCGGTAGGCTCCTCTATAATATTTTACAGTTCCAGTGTATGTTACAGCATTGATGTTTTCAGTATCTACTGTGGTTTCATTTCCTCCCTAGCTGTAGCATTCTGAGTGGGATTTTGGACATAAATTGTAGTAAATCAGCATGAGCAACATCCACCACAGTTACTTACTGCATTTCTCCATGGAGGCTACAGATGTTTGGAGCTTTAAATCATGTTCTGTTAGTGGTCCCAGGCTGGGGTTGAAAGACATAAGGGTGTTTTCTACTTAATTGTATGCGGCAAATATTCAGGCAATATGGTGCAGATGCCCTCAAGTAACATCCAACGAGGCCAGCCTTACAGAAAGTCAAGCTGGGGCTGTGTGATTTAAACCAACCTGAACTGGGTACTCTCCACTCAATCCTAGAAGTACCAGGGATTCTGGGTGTGTGAGGGTTCCTGGATTGTGCATGGTGGGGTGGGGAAGCCCTGCAGCCTGCCACCACCAGCTGGGGCCACCATGTTTGCTCCCAACCTTCCCTCCTTGGCTGTGTCATGCTAGCCATGAAGCAGGAAAGTTGTGTGAATCATTAACATTAAATTTACTTGTGACTAAGAGTGCAATTTTATCTGAGTCCATTTAATCATACACTGTCACTTTCATCTCGGACTGTGACAGCCTACCAGCTGAGGCGCGCTGAGAAGATAATCTTCTTTTCAAAGACAAAAGTGATCCAAAGTAATACATACTCATCTAAGGACAATAGACATTAAGGACATATCCCTTTATTTTACCTCCACTCTTCCTGCACCTTAGCAGACTAATTTGCCATCCCAGAAATACATGTTTCTGACATTCCTGTAAAGGTAATCAAAGGGAGAAGGACTCCTCTCAGGAGAAAGGTGGCTTCTTGACCAAGACAAGTACCTGCTTGGGAAGTTGACAGCATGGGCAGCTCATACACAGAGTCATAGTGAAAGCAAACCAATGCAGTGTAAGCGCATTGCTGTTTACATTGGACAGATCTCATGCTCCTACATTTTTTATTACGTTTTACCATGAAACTTTTTTACTTGGAAGCCAAATCTTAAAGTTAACAGATAGAAATTTTAAAAGGATAAAATTCACAATCATTAAAGCAATAAGTGACAGCATTCAAATGGGAATTCAAAATCTTAATAAGCTTAAAAGCAGTTATTTCTAAAAAGTAAAAAATAACATCAAAAATAGGTAAAAAAATGCTGTGTATTCCAGTCCACCATATTAATTTATTTTGAGTAAAGGCTTTTTTCCCACCTTTTTTGATAAGAAAGGAAGTCTACAGAAAGCATTAAATAACAGGAAAAATATTGCAAATTTTGTTACATACTAAGATCATAGCCTAAATATCTAACCTAAATATATCAGTGATGCTTCCAAATACTGAACAGACATAAAAAAAACTCAGTACTGCAGGTCTGCATCCACCCTCTGGTTTTGCTTTAGGTAAAGCAGTTAATGAAAAATTAATAAATATTACCAGATCTCCTAATACAAATCTCCTTAGCTAGCATCACTATCACCTCTCAAAAGCCCAAATGAAAATTAACAACTGAATTATCTTCTTCCAGGGTCTCAAGTGTTTCCAGTCTGCTTGCAACTTCCAATTTACCAGTCTTAGTTTAAAAAAAAAAAATCTAAGATAAGGTCTCATCTGATTCTCTGTCCTCTTGTCTTGCCCTGTTCCTTAATACTACAATCCCTGTTGAAAAACACACTTAAGGTCACAGAGAATTAGAATTATGAAAGTGTTTTCCATACCTTCCCAGGATCTCTCGCATCTTTCATAGCAAATTAACTGTTACTTGTTTGTTTGTTTGTTTGTTTTTTTTTTTACATGCTCTCTCAGTACATTTGGCATATTTTTCTGATTTATTTTTCATAGTCTGTAAGATTAATTCAGGTAAATGACCAAGATCATCAGTATCCTACTCAGTGTAAGGAGAATCCAGTATCTTCTTCTTCCCTAGAATCAGAACGGACCATGTGTTGTGAGCTTGACGACAAGTCCACTCTGCATCAAGGAGTTAGTGACAAATGTAAATCTATTCCCTTCTCATAGTGTAAACTCTAATGAAAACATTATTAAATGTCATCTTACAGACTCTTTGGCACCATTTTTAGTGGCATCATAATGGACCAACATGCCCTGGTCCAAAATATCTTTTAGATGACAAAAAGATGTGAAAAAATAAAAGAAAATTCTAACTGGCTTTGGAAAAAAAAAAAAAAAAAGTGTAAGAAAAGACTTGAATCCCTGGGGCTCAGAAAACTTTACCTGTCTGCTGACAAGGAGAAAACTTATACCTTCACTTGTATCAAGACCCCATAAAGCTATAAAGTGTCTTGGATAAGTAGCTTGGACTGAATTACCCAAATATTAGCAGAAATACCATTATAAAAAGACCATTTTCAACTACAAGCCTTTGTGTTTCAGTACTTCTCACAGATAAGGCCTAAGATTCAGTCCAAGTGGAATACAATTGTGATCAGCTTTGGATCACAAAGAAAAATCTTTGTGAGACTGGAAAAAATACACCCATTGGTTTTCAGGAATTGAGAGCCAACGTCAAACCAATGACAGAAATCAGTTCCTGCAAATATACAGTGGTAACATTAGTCATTGAGGTCATTGTATCAAGCTAAGAAAAAGGTTAAAAACCATCTGTCAAATATATGAAGAAAACAAGGAGATGCATTCCTTACGTGAAAATAACATTCCAGTGACCATTTTTAGTTGATTTAAAAGTAAGTTGCAGCTGCAAAAAGTAATATCTTACAAATACAGAGAGATATTTAATTTCTGTCCTTACCATTTGGTATTCCATCCCCTAAACTTATATTTTCTAAACTTATATTTATATTAAGTTAAACTTAAAAGTGTCAGCCCATTAGAAAGCTAATAGGCTGACACTTCATACAAGGCCAAGAGAAATAAGAAGTGGAGTTAAAACATGCATTATTTTTGTAGGAGAGAACAGTTTGGAAACTAGAAGATAACTGTTCAATATGTAAACTATATGTGCAAAAAAGTCTCCACTGACAGCTACTACAACATTTTTAAAATAGAGTTCTACTTTGACTTTTTTTTTTCACTGTAAATAATAAAACTGAATTTTCTGAGACTGGACTTAGCTCTTTCCTAGGTGAGAATGTTTCCAGGTGAAAACATTTCCTTTTCTTTAGTGATGAATTTCTGCCCAGTGAGGTCATGTCATCAGCTTAACTCGACAAAGTCCATGTACTGGGCATCTAAAGAAAGATGAGGGTCCTGTCAGGAAGACATAAACAAAACCTGAAGTTATTTCAAAGCCAGGGGAAGTCTGATATAGTGCTGAGAAAAGACAGAGAAATTAGTATAATAATTCAGGATTAGGTAGGATGAGATCTTTCTTTCCTAGGAAAACTAACAATCTTTCAAATGTGATTAAAATAAATTATTTTATTTCAAGCTTTAACCTACAGACACTCTATTTGCCTCCATGAGCCAGTCAACTAAATATGTTTGGGTTGATTGTAGGAAAACAGATTGATGATGGCAAGCCATACATACGATTTTATATAAATAAACATTTAGAGTACAACTACCAAGTGTTTACAGATTGGCAACTATATTCTAGAAGATGTTGTTCATAAAAACTTTTTTCTCTTTCCCTTTTTTTAAAAGGTTATATCAAGTTTACCCAATATTTTTATCAAAAAAAGTTTGTGAGCTTGTCTTATGTTGGTCTAATAAAACTATCTGCTCCTTAATAAATCTAGCAAAAATGAGAAAACAGGTTCCACAAATAAAACATTTGTTTAAAAATAGCAAAAAACACTTAAAAATTAAATGAACAGCAAAAACAAAAGCAGAAATTGCAACATCCTGGCTGGGTTATTTACAAAAAATGGCTACATGTTTTATACAGTATAAATGTTGACATCGCTACACAGTTTTAATAATCTGTATTCCTGTTTGAATTTAATTTTGAATGATCTTTGAACAAAGCTGTACTAGCTAAATTTTGAAAAGTGTTCTGAAAAGTATAGATTTGCCCTTAGTTCTTCAAGGAAAAAAAAAGGTTTCAAAAATCCTGTGAATTAGGTTCTCTGTTTGAAATATACTTCCTGTTATTTGTTGGTTTGTGGGTTTTTTTTTTGTTTTGTTTTGTTGTTTTTTTTTTTTTTTTTAATTTTATCTTCAAATTATTCAATATTTTTAATGCAGAAACTGGTAGTAGTTAAATATATTGAGTTTGACATTGGAAAATCTTTGGGCTAATTGCATGGATTGAGATATTTGAGGAGGAGACATACACAATATAAAAATACAAACATTGTTTCGTAAAGTATAAAAAATACAGAAATAATTCACAATATAGGGCTCATTCTGCAGTTTTAGAGTGGCCTAAAAAGAACATTTTTTCAAATAAGGATATTCCAAAAGAGGATAATAGCACACTTCTCTTAAAAAAATGTATTTAAAAAAGCATTTTTAAATTCATAGTACTTTCAGAAATGTATTCAAATAACAAGAGGTTTAAATTTGCAGCATTTTTCCAATGTGAATATAGAGCAAATATTTAACAAATTATTTTACATCATTATGACTCAAAGCAGAGTTTAGCTCTTGAGCATGCTCTCTCACACATAATTTCCTTAAAAAGTTAGAAAATAATGCAATTAATTTCTACCTGCAGTGTATTCTGATGAAAACTCATACAGAAAAAATGTGTTATCATGAGCCATCTGTCTTCTTAGACTTAAGTTAAAATATTTTCAGGTTTACAGTTATGTCCACATAATGATGAAATAGTTAAAGTGAAAAGTTTTAACCTCCTTCTTTGCCCCTTCATAATTTATGCTATTGTTCAAAAAATACATATGTTTTTCATGGAGTAATGCATTTAAGAAATAGAGTGTTTGTGTAGAAAGTGCTCCACAGTTATATGGCCTGATAAAAAGGCCTAAAAATGTCTAGTCATGTGGCAACTTATTCACATTACTCCATAAGGTGGATTAAGAGAAGAAAAGTATAAATATGGGAAAGAATTATGCCACAGATGACTGTTTCATTAAACATTAAAATGTTAATAGGATTGCAATCAAGAGAGTGCAAATTCCTCTACCACAGATTGAATTCACTCACCATCCAAAAACACATCTGAAGTAACTCAGAGATTTGGCAAGAGCAAAGTCCCATTGCTATTTTTCATTATTAAAAAAAAAATGGAAACATATTCAAGGATATGTTAAACAGCCATGTACAGAAACGTGACGTAATAGAGGCCCCCTGAGTCAGTCTACCACCAGTGGAGAATTATGAAGAAATAAAAACAAGAAGAGGGCAATAAGGATCAAGAATTTGTGATTCATTACCTTCTCAGTTTCTTCTAACACAGGTTAAATTTCTGTCACCACATTTATGATTTTCTCATGGACCATTCATCCACTATTTTGTCTAATTTCTTTCTAAGCTCTTTATGAAAACTTCTGTAATTAAATGCAGATTATTTTAATATGTTCTGTGATACAACATTTCAGTTCATGAAAAACTTGGTTTTTTTTTAAACTTGTTTGCCTGGCAAATTCAATAGATATCCCTGTTTCTCCCTTATGGAAAAGAGAAGCATAGTCTGGCCTTGATGCTACAGTTCTTTCTGCTGTTTTCTCAATTCTGTATTTTCCCAGCTTGAAGAGCTTTATGCTTAAACATATCTTGAAGCAGCCATGGACCTTTGATGAGCTAGTCACCCTCCCTTGGAACAAATTCTAGATTTGTGAGATTGTGGGACGAGATCTACATGAAATTTTCAATTTGTTGAACAAATTCATTAGTATTGTTTTACTTTAAAATTAGACTAAGAATTTTATTGGGTTTGCAAAATACTTTTTTTTTTCCACAAAATATTTCTTTTCCCTTTGCTGTTACGATCAGTATAAAATTCCCATTTGCCGTTATAGAACTTCTCTTTGCATTTCCTAGCCTTATTTTTATGTAATTCCTAATAATGTTAGCTGTACAGAATCCAGAATTTTTAGCAAGTATACCTTGTCTTATCAGCCTTCTTGGAAAATGTTCACCACAGTGGATGTCTCTCCTTTATACCTTAGTTTGTACTCCATAGTCAATATTTTCTAAAACTCATAGTGAAAATTTGTCATTATTCATTCAACAGCTTTGTTGTCAAACTGAAACTTAATATTTGTAAGATTTGTAAGATTCCTCCCTAAGAAGGGACTTTCTTAAATTAATTGGTATCAAATATATTCATGGTCTTTTGAGAGATATTTTTCTGAATGAATGCTCACCCTCCTACTCATCATCCTTCTTGAGTTGAGTGTCCCACACTTGCCACAAAACAGAACAGAGTTTTGGAATGTGTTATAAATATCATATTCGTCTGGCATAATTAATAGGAGTCCTGACAGGAAGGCAAAATTTCAGGTCCACACAAGAATTTTATAAGAGTGAAAACGAAGAAGAGGCAGGAAATTAGTAACAAAAAGAAAGGCAGAAAGTATTTTTTTTCTAATTTTCAACAGCAGGATCTATGCAGTGAAGAAGGCGAGAAAATTTTCACTTGAAATTAATCCAAAATATTTGTGCTAGCAATGTTGAGAACAGTACAACTTCATGTATAAAAATTGCCCACTTAGTTCTGTCAAAGCTGATATCTGTGAAGATTATCTGATACTAATGCTGAGAGTGAGCAAAATGTTTCTAACCAAATAACACATTAGAAAACTGAACAAAAAACAGAAGTCTTAAAAACATGTTTTAGAAAACAAACAACATTATTACATTAGCTTCAGTATTTTCCAATCTTTGACACTGGGAGATTAATTTAAAAAAAATATCTTATTGGGTGGGGTTTTTTGCATCTTTATCATTTTAAATGGCCATGCTAGTAAATGTCCAATTACATACAGTAAATTAGCAGCAGAGCTGAACCAGGATTGCAGTTTCCTAAATAAATAAAAAAGGCACAAAGTGAATAGGGAGAAAAGCTTCATTAGTCTACAATGATCATTTGAATCAACCATAGAAATGAAGAAATTCTTTGGGTGCATGTAAAATCTAACTATTTTTTGTTGGTGTTTTATTCCTTCTAATAGCCGTCAGTTCTATGGTGATTTCATTTGTCCACTGACACTCATAGGCTCTAAGACCTTTTAGTCCAAACAGGGCCATCACAATAGTGAATAAGGTTAGGAGGGAATCATGGAATCATAGAATCAATGAATCATAGAATAAGCTGAGCTGGAAAAGACCCAAAAGGATCATTGTGTCCAGCTCTTGGCCCTGCACAGCCCCACACCCAAGAATCACACCATGTGCCCAAGAGTATTGTCCAAATGCTACTTGAACTCTCTGGTGTTGTGACGACTCCCCTGGGGAGCCTGTTCCAGTGCCCAGCTGGAGCTCTTTGGGTGAAGAATGCTTTTCTAATAGCCAACCTAACTCCACCCTGCCACAAATTCAGGCCACTCCTTCAGGTCCTGTCACTGGTCACAGAGAAAAGAGATGCCCCTCCCAAGGAAGTTGTAAATGCAGTGAGGTCTCCCCTCAGTTTCCTGTTTTCCAGGCTGAACAGACCAAATTGCCACAGTCACTCCCTACAAGGCCCTTATCCACCTCTGTTGCCTTCCTTTGGACAGGCATGACTCCATGTCCTTCTTATATTGTGTCACTCAAAATGCCCCCAGCACTCGAGGTGAGGCTGCCCCAGTGCAGAGCAGAGCAGGACAATCCCCTGCCTTGCCTGGCTGGTGATGCTGTCCCTGATGCCCCCAGGACACGCTTGGCCCTCCTGGCTGCCAGGGCACTGCTGGCTCGTGTTCAACTTGCCATGGACCAGAACCCCAGGGCCCTTTCCATGGCACTGCTGTCCAGCCTCTCATTCCCCAGTCAGTCTACATAAAAGAAAATTTTTGCTGTAGTGTCCTTTGAGGGGTCATTAACCACATTGTAATGTTAAATAATATTAATAAAGAGGCCATAGGTCATACATACATGGGTAAATCCATGGGTGCAGGGAGTACCTTTCTAAGGACACTGGAGATAGAATTGCAGAGATGATATATGATGCTGTCACGTACAAACTTTTACAATGCTGTACAATGAGATTGGTTGAAAGAAATTACATCCGTTTCATTGTTTTCATGTTTTTGCGCATTTCTTTTGGTCCTTTTCAGTGCATGGCATCTGTCTATCTAGATACCTCCTCACAATTTGTGCTGCACAGAGAGGTATCTGAGATACCTTTTCTTGCAGAAGGTCTTAAGTGAGTAGTAACTATGAAATCTCTCCAGTTAAGACACAGCAACACTGACAGCAGTCAAGGGATTCTCTGTCAGGTAAATGTCTTGAACTTCTGCTTCTACTCTCATTCTCATTCTCTGATTCTTTCACATTCAGCAGCTGGTACCTTTCATTCTACAGCTAAGTTACCAGCTATTTAACAATTTTGCAGTCTATCAATTGTGTAGTCATTCCTTCTGCCTGCTGATTTTATTTCATATCCCAGAGCTCTCCAGGCTACCTTGTGACTATGGAGCCATAAGAAATCTATCTGCCAACAGGTATAAAACTAACACACAGGAATGTTTTAAAAATCTACAGATATAATGATTCAAGAGTCAAATTAAACTCCAGTATAGAGGACCATATTGACCAACTGCACTGGAAACTGCACCTATTTATGATAGGGCTGGATACTACTGTATGTTTTTTAGAGATGTGTTTGAAAACTGAGATTCTGTCCTCCTTTAATGTTTGGAAAATTTTAATAAAATGTTATGTGCTTACCTTAGAAGAAAATTCAGTAATTTTAAAATTATTAGCTCTAATAATTTTGATCCTTTCTTTCATATGAGAATATGTTCACATGAAATATAAATTCATCACCTTTACACTTGGTTAGAAAAGGATATGTACGCTGAGTAGCAGCATCCTTTCCTTCACAGGTAAGATGGTGGCATCTCAGTATTAATATTTGATGACCTTTTCCAGTTCTAGCCATCAGTCTAGACCATTGTGAGCATCTAGGATAAAAGATTCACCTTTATCAAGCATTGGCCTGAGACTATAAACTATGGACTATGGCGCCACTCCCAGCAGAAATTACAGTTCCCTGATGCCAGGGTTGTATGGAAATAAGATACAAAGTATCTTTCAGTTAAAGAGAGTGTCTGTGAAACAGACAGGGGAAAACAATTAACTCACATTTGGCATTTTTTCTCTTTTTGTCCAGACTGAAAAGCTAATATTTTCCTAATAATTTCCACACATGACTGCATCATAACAAACCATCTAACCATTTCAACAGATGTGAGTGTCTCTTAAATCATTAAGTCAGAACCAGAAATTTCACTCACCTACTTTTGTGGTAGCTTTCTGATTTTATATATTAAAAACCATGTAAATCTGTTTAATCTATTATTCTTCTGTAAGAGATATTATTTACGTAGTTATATTTTTTAAAGTATTTTTTTAAAGAAATTGTAGTCACTGAATATACAAATTATCAGTGAGGAAATGAAGAAGATAAGGATTTTAATTCCCTCTGTTTAAAGAGTGACTCAATATTTGCTTAAAAAAAAGTTATTTTTCATTCTCTTTCTTTTATTTTTCAGGGCTTTTGATTTTGTAATAGCAAGCTTCATAATAGCTTCATGCAGAAAGCCTGTACTATTACAAGTACAGTGGGTAACAAATTTCAGATTTTGGGAGAGGGATTTCTATTTGGAACTTCTACATAAAGGGCGTTAAGAAGCCACTATAGGTCTTCATACATTAAGTTTGTGTGTTTGTGCCTGAATGTCCGCATACAAACATCCAAACAGACAAAGAAATAACTTGTATGTTTTTCTGTGAGCATGCACAAGCACACACATGAGTCCCTGTATCAATCTATCTACCTACATATTTCCTGCTCTTTCTAACAGGTTGAAAGGACTAGTCACACTAGTCTAATTCAAATAAAATAATGGCTTGCTGAAAGCCGTTGTAAAATTAGAAACCATGCCACAGCCTGAAAAAAATATCTGAAGCAGAGTATCCATATCATCTTCTCCCAGAGTTTAGCTCCAATTTCTTCTGTTTCGTTTTACTACAATGCTTAATATTGGACTCTATGGAAACAACAATTATATTTAGTACAGTCCTTATTCAGAGAAATTTAATCTCCTCATTATCTCTGGATGCTGTAATAGGAATGCTGGGATGAACTGTGGTCTTCTGTTCACCTTCTTTCAGTACTTCAGCATTTTAACCTTTCCTTTTCCAAAGTCATTTTCTCAAATTTATGAGATGATTAATGAGAGCAGCTCTTTTGCTGTGTTCAACAGTCGTGTCCTTCTTGCTCATCTCTCCTTGCATAATTATAATTATGTTGTTCATGCCAATATTTAGGCCTGTGTCAGCACTTCCATTACAAACCCCAATTTTTAGGAGTTTGTAATAAGGCTGGTGCACTTGGCATTTGGCCAAAACTGAAGAGAACTGGAAATCACACTGGTCAGGGCATTTGAAACCAAAACATGAACAGTGATTTGTTTTGGGCTAGGCTCCATATTTGGCAAGAAAGAGTGGCTGACAGCAAGTGAGAGTGAAGTAAAAGAGATCCAAGTGTCTGATAATACAGCTGAGCTTTATATAATGTCAGAGAACAGTGCAAAAGCAGGTCCAGCTAAGAAAATCTTTCATAAGAAAGCCAAGTAATGCTCCTTTTTTTGGAAATAGGCCAGTGTGGAGAAAATAAAAGGAGAAGGACCCACAGCATGACTGGGTTTGTAGCTTTCTCAATGCCAACTCAATAATTAATGAAAAAATCCTTAACACGGCAATGAATACTATGTACAGTTCTGGAAAAGAGGACAAATTGTTGGGGTATTTAAAGAAAAAATGAGTCAATTTTTAAAAGCGACTAGTGATTCTGTTAGCAGTGCCTTATTGATTTTTTTTTAGGAGTGTTGAGAACTTTTTAAAATCCTTTGCACAGCTAGAGTTTGTCACTCAAACAGCACTTTTTCTCTTTACTGAAATCCAAATAACTCTAATACACAAGATAACTACTGAATATACAGAAGAAGAAAGACTGGCAATCCAAATAAAGAATATATATATAAATAAAATGTTTGCAAATTATTTTGTGGAAACATAATGTAATTATCATTTTTTTGCTTCAGACAAGGAAGCTATCATAGAACAATAGAAGAATAGAATAATAGAAAGCTTTAATTTGGAAGTGTTCGTAAACATCATCTGGTTTCAACCTCCCTGCCATAGGCAGTGAACGTTCCACAAGATCAGCACACTCAGTGCCTCATCCAGCCTGGTCTTGAACACTTCCTGGGATGGGACATCCACAACTTCTCTGTGAAACCTGTGCCAGTGCCTCACACCCTCACAGAAAATAATCTTTCCTAATATCTAAACTTACCCTCCTTTACCATAGGACCATTCCTGCTTGTCCTGTCACTACATGCCCTCATGAATTGTCCTTCTCCAGCCTTCTTGCAAGTCCCCTGTAGCTACTGGAAGACTGACCTAAGACTCTCCAAAGCCTTATCTTCTCCAGGCTGAAC
>WBNO01031375.1:0-46946 GCA_013400575.1 Peucedramus taeniatus | reverse complement strand
AAGGTAAGCTGAAGGAAAATTACTTTATTTATCAACACAGACTCTCCCCTTTCTTTTGCACTCCACCCTCTTCAGCATGCTTTTGCCATTATGGTATATTACCTCAGAACTGCTGTTTATCCAAAGATTCTTCCAGATGTAAGAACTAGGAATAAAGTGGGAAAGAAAAGGGAAGAGGGAAAAATCTCAGGTTCATGGCTTATGTCCATATGCTTTTTTTTTCCCTTCCTACTGCCTTCTGCCAAACAAAAATATATTTAGAGTCTTCTATTGTATTGAAATGTTTCAGGCAGTTCATCAGTCTATCACAGCTAATACTAGTTTTAGTTATTAAACAAAAAGTGAATACTTTTCCTCTGGCTCTTTTTATATATACAAATCACTCCTTAAAATTGCCTCAAAACTCACTTTCAAGTACTTCAACTGACATTATCATGATCTAGAGAACTCAGTTCCTGTAGTATATGTAGGTGCTACTACTCTTCTCTTGAAAAGCAAAGATTGTTTATATTGAGCATCATTCATTCACTTTCATCTTCACCCCTACAGAAGAAAGTGCCAAGATTCCATTTTCAAAAGGATCAGACCTTTGACCAATCCGGTTTACCCCACAGGCTGAGAAAGGTTCAAAAGAGCAATAGAGGAAGTCTGACCTACTCTTGTTCTGTGAAACAGACTGGAAATGCAAACTATTAAGAAGAAGCATGGCTTTACTACTCAGCACACAAAGGGCAATAGTAAAGAATGCAATGAATGAAGTGTTCCCCAGACCCTCAACTCTTAATCCTGCAACATTGCAAATAATAATGATCTACAGACTTTTTTTTCAATTTTTAATTAATAACGATGTCTTAATCTGGGGTACAAATATTCAAGATTGAAAGTGTAAAATCATGGAGCAGAAAAAAGAAACAATGTCTTGAATAGTAAACAGAAGAAAAACAATGTAAACAGGGTGAAGTTGAAAGCCTGGGGGCTGTGGTCATTGGTAGTGAGGTAGTTGGGATTGAGAAAGATTGTTGAGGAGAGTAGTGTAAATGGGGTGTTGAATGACTTAACCACTTATTTCCTTGCTCTTTGTTTGTGTTGGCATACAGGAAGTCCAGCAATCTTAACCAGAAGGTGATAAAATCTGAGTGTGTGGCTGGGTAGACAGAGAAATAGACCAGTAAAAGTGTAATATACATGAGCATAAATAACATTGGCTAAGAACAGCTAGAACAGCTTTGTTTAATATGTCACAAAGTAGAGACAGAAGTACTATGTAACAATACAACACAGAGCTGAATAAAAGAGAAAAAAATAAACTGAAGACTTCTGTAACTTTAGCTCAAAAGGAGGCAGTAGCACTTGCAAACTTACTTAAATGAGGTTCAAGATACCTTGTATATCTCTGTATATGAATCATTCTGTTAGCAAGTAAAGACACACTGCCTAAAAATTTCAGATATGGGGTCTGGCTCAGCCAGTCCAGCTCACCCACAAGGAGAGCCTGGATACATTCCTTGCTTTAGGAATGATTGATGCCAGGTCTTTTGAGCTCTAAAGGAACCCAAGATGTATGTTCAAAAAGAGTAAATGACAATATGGAAAACAGGTAAGCAGACTGTGTTTTATAATAATCCATCTACAACAAACCATCCAAGCACATACAAATCACCACAGTGAATAGCACCCATTCAGAAAGGCTGCAAGAATACCTGCCCTTTATTTGTTTTGTGGGTTTTTTTAAGTGGCAAGGTACCTAGTGTTTCGTCATGACAAGTTCTTTGTCATGATATCCTAAACCAGTACAAGGTAAAGAATTCATGAGCTTCATCTAAAATCGCAAAGCATATTCCAGTGAGTCATACGTAGCATTTGCATGGTTCACAAATTGCTGAAAAGAACTACTATGCAATGCTTAGGGAACCAGGCTTAGCCTATGCTGCAGTATCAGCTCTTTGTTTTTCTGCTCAGTTCTGTCTCATTGCTAAGCTCAGAACACTTACTGCTCTGAATGATCTAATTTGATACTCTGCTGGTCTGAAGCTATCAACATCTCAGTGATCTTTGCTCAGTTGTCTGACAAAAAAATAGGAAAGGCAAGTATGGCAATGGATAAGTCCAGCCTTTATCGACTGGAGATGTTTGCAAAAGCAGAGAGAAGAATAGAGTGGAGATATTCACACTGCCAATCTCTAACAAAAGAGGACAGGCGAATGCCCTATGTCATCAGTAAATAGACAGGCTCTTCTTAAGGTTCACTTATAGGAATAAAATTTTTCTCTGTGAACAATTTGAAAATGTTTTGCTTTGTACCTCCTGCCCCCAGTTTTTTATATTTTGCTTCACTTGGTTTTTTTTTTTTTTTTTGTTTTTTTTTTTTTTGTGGTTTTTTGTGTGTGTGTGGTTTTTTTTGTTGTTGTTGTTGTTTTTTGTTTTTTTTAAGTTTCCCAACTTGACCTTGCTATTGCAGACCTAAAGAAACACTATTAGTTCTTGCTTCCTGTGAATTGGACCACACAGCTGGATCTTCTATTTGTTTAAAAGCAAAGGTCTAAGTTCTGGAAGATGCTGAGTGCTCTCAGCTTGTTAACTTCATAGATCAGAAAATCACTTGATAGCGGTACAGATGCAATTATTTTTTGATTACTTGGTCTGACGTCGCTCTGTCTCTCTCAGGCAGACTTTTCCCCTCCTAGATTGCTCTACCCACCTCACTATCTCTGTACAACTTCCTCTTGCTTTTCTCTTCTGAGCTACACATGCATACATGGAACAGCCTCCAGATTCCTTCTTTCCCAGGATGGTTGGGAAACAACCCAACCTTTACAAATTCCCCCATTTTCTTCACGCAGATTCCAACAAGCATGAAAGATAGCAAGGTAGCGACTAATACTTCACTTCTAGCCAGTGTAGAAGCAAGGGCATGGCCAGAAACTAAATTCTTCACGGTATTACTTTTGGTTTTGTCCTGTAACGCATCAGCAGAGCTTCCTCAAAAACTGCACGCATTAGGAAAAAGCCTTTTTTTTTTTTTTTAAGGCTGGACTAATTTCCAAAGCATTGTAAACTTTCATACCACATTTCAAACTGTAAAATGATATTTAAAACCTGTATTCTAGTCAAGGATTTAATAATTCAAATTTATCATTAGACAAGGACATATCAAGAGCTTAATGAAAAAGTGTTGGGGTAAGAGTTTGGTTAAAGATTTCAACAGGTACATTTCAAAGATATAATGCAATTATAATTAACCTACCTTTAGATTTGTGCAGCTGAACACAGATTTTAAAAAGAGCTGTACCAGTCTGCTATAGTAGCTTTTTCCAGACTTCTCTATCTCTGTGATATAGAGTATATGAATTATATACAACATTGGCCAAAATCTAAAGGTATAATAGCAACAAAACCAACCCCTCCATACAAGCTGCGAACTGTCTTTCAGCCAGTATACACGATTGTCTACATAAATTAATTAAATGAATAGAATATAATTAACATTTTTCCTTCATCTATCTTCATTTTATAAGCAACTCAGTTTAAAAAAAAGTAGCTGTTTCTTTTTCATTGCTGTTAGTTTCACATGTGAAACAAAGACAGACCAACCTTAAGCCTTTTGATAAATATGAGACCGTGGTAACTGCAGCATTCACTTTGTATCCCATTTCTCCAAGTTCCTGTCAGCCAGATGTCACTTGCAATGCAAACACCAGAAAAATATGAAATAATAATTTCATACATCATCTATGCGAGCACGAGCCAGTCAAACATTCAATACAAATTCAAACTGCTACTACACATAAAGCAAATATCATCCAAATAATATTTAGAATGATTGAAAGGCTTTTGATTTGGAAGTGTATTCTCTTAAGCTAAGTGGTCCCCAAGACCATCCAGAAAATTCAATTGTTTCATTTTAAAATGTTTTCTGCCCAAAATTATATCAAATCCTAATGTCCCAGTAGAAACACATGGGATTGGATTGCTGACTGGGCGCCCGATGTCAAAGAGGAATCTAATTTTCCAATGGCATTTCCTCATACTGTCTCACCAAAACGCAAAATTGATAAAATTTTAATGGATAATTTTCAGAGCAGGACATTAGCTATCATGCTGGGAAATAGTGCAGGAGAACACCATGTAGCATCAGAAAGGCAATGTCTCAGAAGACAGTTTAAATAAATATTAATAAAGCACATGCCTTAAATTTTATCTTTTGTCTTGCAACTAGAAACAGAATTCAGAAGGTAAGTTTTGCAATAACAGGCACATCTCTCTTCCCTTCTTTTCCTAAGCATTTTTTACAAGTGATGTCCTTAAAATATGGGTGTGATATATTACTTAAAAGGGCACAGTGCTCATCTTTTACTGGGGTGACACAGTCACAGTCAACACAGTCCTCTTCTCATTGACATCAATTGTGAAAGTCATATTGACTTCAATGACTACATCACTAACCACTCCATATAACAAAATGTTTCTAAGTAACTCTACAGAAGAAATTGCAATGCTGGGATAAATGAAACATCACCCTTCTGGATCTCCTGACGGGGCAAGGTACTGCAAGCACTTAACACCAAAAGCCATGACAAGATGAAAAGGGCTAAATCCTACTCCTGATGACAAATAAGTTATACTAGGGAGAAAGGTACTAATTAACTGTATTAGGTTATCACTCAGTAACAATGTAAAGCATGTGTAGGGAAATGTGCTATCTAAAATGTGTTCCTCTCTGAATAATTTTCCTTTCAATTAAGTTAGGTCATTAATCATTTAAATCTGAGACTTATTTAGAAAATACAAGCGGACAGGTTAAAAAAAAAAGTGAAATAAGATTTTACTAAACCTTTTTAATTTATTTTGAATTTATAATGAAAGTCTATCACAGTGGAATATATTTTGAACTAGACTGACTCAGCTTTCCAGCACCCATTTCTTGTCATTTATTACTAGTTGGATTTTGAAATCTGCATATATATATTCAAAGTATTCAGGTGAGTGTGTATGCTGATAGACAAAGGAACGATAGCACTTATGCTTATGAGGCTATATCTGCTTTCATCAAGAGTTAAGTCTTTAAAAGCTTTCATAAATACCTAAGCAAAACTTGCAGAACCTTAAAAGAACCACAACAAAAGAAAATCACAGTGATTAAAATGGAGGTTTAATTTTCTGGGGGAGAAAAAGCCTGCCCATGCCACATGCCAATACCACAGGTTGGTATTTTTCTTTTACAGCAAACTGAAAAACATCTCTGAAGTCCTCAGATTGGTTAAAGACTAGGACTCATCATGTAGTCAAAGATACTTTCATAGCTACAGCTTTCATTCAGAAATGCTCACTTTTATTTCACTGCTCAGAGGCCAGAGCCATTGTGAAGAGGAAGAAATTAATATTTTGGTAGAACTCTTTGTGGTACACTGCACCTCTCTTCCAGTCAGCCTTGGTAGGACAATTCTCCAGATCTACCAATAAAATGCTTTCGGCACAAAGCAGAAGTCAGGCTGGAGCTTGCTAAGACATGGCTTCCCCAAGCCCCAGCTCTGAGCTGAACACAACCAACCTATAATTGCCCATCTCATGGGCCAATCAGTGAGTTACACCCTCCCCAATGCTTTTGGCATTTTGGCAACATCAATCTGCCAAACTGCCACGTCTACTCTATCCTCCACACCAGTCACCTTTGCTCCTCCTGTAACTCAAAGGAGTTCCCCTTTCTAAAATAGGAGGGAAACAGAAAGCCAAAAAATTGAAAGGTTGTGCTGGAGGCTTCTTTGATGTGTCTGAGTAGGAGAAACAAGACCTCCCTGGCTCTTTTGTTCATCTTTCCTGCTCCATCTTCTACAAGTGGAAGGCAGTCTCCATTCTCTCTGTTAATCAAAGGCAGCAGAAGAGAGTTCTGCTTGCATTGCATAAATATTCCACTGGGAAGGATATTCAGTGCAGGAAAAAGTTTTTCAAGAGAGGACTGAAATTCTCAGAGGTTTGGGAAGGTGTATTGTCTTGATACGGCTATTCAGAGTAATGAAATCCAAACAGACTTTTATTAACAAGTCTTTTCACACCTCCTCTGCTCTCAGCAGCTGAGCTCAGCACTGAAAGAGAAACTATAATGCAGTAACTTTGAGAAGCTTTCTGTGCCTCTCTCAAATGAAGCATGCATTGGTTACCTAACTGTGCATGAGTACAGTACAGCACCAGCATCAGCTTCTGCCAAAACTCTATTACTAGAGGAAATTGCAAATCTGACAGATTTGCCATCCTAAAGTCATAATGGCCTAAGAATGAAGAGGAGAGTGAAACAGATAATTCCCTGACCAGAACTGCTCCACATCCTGGCTGATCTGTGCTGATAGCCTTTGGTAGTAGTTCAAGGGCTCAAAAGAACTCTTTAATTATCAAATTGACTTATAAGTCGATTTCCAGTTTTGCTAACACCACTGAACTTTTATTTTAACCAGAAAAAAAAGTACACTGAAAACACACCACAGCTGCAGACATTTTCCTTTGTCATTTAGAGAAAACTAAGTCTGAGACTTACAGGTTTACCTCTCTTTCTCCTCAAAAGCATTTCACTTCTCTCAGTGCCAGCTAAACCTCCCTTTTCTGGTTCTTTCCTTTTAAGAGTCTGAAGTTTCTAAGTAAGTGGATTAGGTGGGTAACTATCTGTTCAAGACTTTGTGGGACATATTCAGAGTAGCTAACACCAGGTGGGTAGATACTGGAGCAGGCACAGCAGGATTGCTCCAGAGGCTCCTGGCAATTTGAATAACTGGTACATCTGTGCAACCTAATCCCATATTTTGACTACTCAAATAATACACCCCCTTGTATAACTTGGTGGTGGTTACCTGTATCAGGCACTTCATCAAATAAAATCTGAAATTATTACATGAAGTTCTTCACACAATAAAGAAGGAGCCCTGTTTGCAGAAATATACCATGTTGGTTTCCACAAGCTGGACTTACTGACCAACTACAGGGAGAAATTATACCATAAATAGCACTTCACAATATTTAAGCTTGCAAATGTGCAGCTGGGTATAGGTTGGTTTTATGTATCTCTTTGCTTAAAGGTTGTTTAGAGATACATTTGCATCTCCAAGACAAAGTACAGGTTAATTACCTCATGTTTGTACTGTACTTTCAGGAAGGAAAGCTATATAAGTGCTAAGTGCTATTAGCATCATCCCCTTCTATTTTTCTCTTTCAGCTTTTAAGTGAATATAGTGCTTGTGAAAGTTGTTGGATTGACAGCCCTGGAGACTGAAGTCTAAAGTGCAGCACACCCGCTGAGCCAAACAGAACTAAAATGTACAAAAGCTTCTCACCAAATTTTAAATACATGCTTCATTTAGCTATTGTTCTATGATGGCATGTAATACTACCACTGAAAGTTTTGCTGCTCCCATTTATTTGTTCTAAACATCAGTTCAGACTCTTCCTTTATTTCCTACTTTTAAAAACCATTTCTTGCTGACGGGCAACACCCCAGAGACCGCTTCCCTGCCTTCAAAATCCCCGTTAGGAGGGAATGCTGCTGAAGCGTAACTTCATGCTGCTGCAGTCAGGTACAATGCTGCGTCCTGGCACTCGCTTTGCACATCACACAAAAGTACATTAGCTAATCTCACACAGTTTTAGTACTGATCACACTAAGTGCTTGTCTGCAGAAATGCTACTCTATATTATAATCTAAATCTGAGGCAAGGAGGCTTCTAATGGAAGATCTGCTCCTCTAGACAGGAATACTAGTGTTTCTTAGAAAACTAAGTCACTACTCAAATACCAATTCAGTGTTCCCTGAGAAATGGGTCATCTTATTTTTATTTAAACACTAGATTGCCAGGAGTATACCTCTGACCACTGAAAGAGGCTTGGATTTTTTTTTTTTAACTTATTATTTTTTTAAATCCTTTATGGCATACCAAAAGACAAATCCTACATTCTAAGATGGATCTCTTTACATAAGTACATTCAGATCACTTGTAAAGCTTTCTCCTGATTTCAGCTAGGACCACTTCTCTCTCCAGGAGACTGCCATTCCTGTAAACAAGTTCTCTAAATTACACAAATGCTTACTGGCTGTTAGTTTCACAGTCTCCTTTTATCCACTGTCTGCTTGCCTCCAGGTGGGACCATTTGAGCTTTCAAGTGAAGGGACTGATCCTAGTTGAGCAGAGTGAGCACATAAGATGCAGAACACCTGCAGTGTGTAGAGCTGATACTAACAGCTGCTGTTTCAGATGCTTCCAGAAGATTTCCTCACTTGTCTTGACAAGTTCCAAAAAGCAAGTTTGGTGCCTGGGTCATCTTCCGTCCTGTGTAACTTCAAGACCCAGCACTTACAGAAAGTAATTCCTTTCCAATTCCAATTACTTTCCAGTTCGGGAAATTTCTCAGGGCTTCTTGTCAGGGCACGCTAGTCTTTTATGATTTCCAGCCTGCAATGCTGCTCCTTTCTATTTCATCTTGACTTGATGTCATTAGTCTTCTTTCACAGAAACCTGAGCATTCTTTTCCTAATTTATCTAGATGGTACCCTGACAGCAGCTTCTTTGATCAAGACTTTGCCATTTATGTCTCTTCTCCCGTTAATCATTCTCTGAAATGAGACTTGTAGTAAAAAATAATTAAATCAAGTCTGACTGCCTTCAAATTTCTTGGCTTTCTGGGATCCTGGGTGCTCACTCAGGCCAGGCCCTTTGGAGACACTGTGCTTTCTCTGGTATATTAAACAGGCCATTTGGGCTATTTTTTTTTTACTACAAGGTCAAAACAGTTTTACCATTGGTGAAATTAAAGAGACATTTACAGGATGCAGCTATGACATCCAGACACTTTGTTGTTTGATAGTTCTACCAAAAAGAATGCACCATTTTCTATTAAAAATTAAATCTGGAGGTAAAGTGGCCACATGATAATTTTTCTTGTCTTTGCTTCTTGGAAAACAAGAATTCTCTATTATGCAAAATGTCTATGCTGAATTCCAGGTTCCCAGCTGTTCTCTTTCCTTCAAATATTGATTTTCAGTCACTTCATATGTGCAGAGCAAAAAAGTAAAAGACTAATGATTTGTTCAAAGGGGATATTTTAAAAAATCTTTATAAAAATGTGGTCTAAACCTTATGTTTATCTGCCTCATGTTTTGCGAGGTCTGATTCTGAATGAAAATCTCCAGTTTGTACAATGCTTCAGGATCTCTTCTCAAGAGAGAAGCAAGCTGGCCCATCTCCTACTGGTCAGACTTGTTCTCTCTTGCAAGATGAATTCCAAGTCCAAGGTATCTGTGGCCTGGTTCCTAAAAGTCTAAAGGGCCAACCATGACCAACATCCTCATTCCTCTGGCCAATGGAAGTGTCATTAAGAGTACAGCTCATCTGTGAGACGAAACTTCCATCAACCTGAGATGATAAAATAAACTGCCCCAGGGGAATAATAAATATCACAATATTTAGCACCTTCCTTGTCAATGAGAAGCACATTTCCTTATGATTTTGCTGGCATAAGCATGGATATAAGCATGAGCCTAAACTTACCTAAACAAGTGTTACTGACAACCTTCTTCCAATTTGACAAAAAATAGGAAAAAAATAGCACGATATCTCATGTGCAGTCACATTATTTGGTTCAAGGCCAGAAGATGTTGAGGTTTTGCAGTGCTCAATATATTTTAGGATTCTGTGTATGTGTGTATATAAAATAATTGCAATACACCATACAGATCTACATAGATACGGAACAAGATTAAAACCAAACAAATAAACCAACATTAAGACTTTTTTGACATCTATAACAGACCAGCATTTGTGCTTAAGCCAGAAATTATCATCTAGCTTTGACAAACACCACTGGTTTTTACAAGAAATAGTCTGGTAAAGTCAAGGCAAATCATCATCCGGTTTCCTGTAGTACAAATGGCTGCATATAATGCATGTTCTTGCTATTAAGTCTAAAGCATTACAAGACCGAAATGTTCTGTATCTCATCTCAAATTTTCAAACAATCCAATATCCAGTCTATGTATAGATATATTCTTGCTGTTTAATCTCTTAAAAATCAATCAATATTAATGTGTCTGCCTTAAACTTTTAAGGTCATTGTCTCCCTTCTGACATTTTTAACTACATCAACATCACATTGTATCATTATAGACTCATGAAGCAATGTACTTTCACATTTTTGCAAGATAATGTCTCTTTTGTGTTTCAGTTTTTATCATAATATAAATCTTGAAATGTAATTTGCATATCTTTTGTTTAGTGAAGGAGACCCCCATTTAAGACTATGTAATTTTAATACATAGACTTAAAAGTGGATGACTTTTTAAAGGAAATGCACCAAAATATTCCAATTTATTCTTCAACCGAGGCGGCTGCTCCATCAGTAAATTAGTAAATTCCCTTAACAATACACTTGTTAACAATTATGGTCTGCCTTCCTTGGGCTCACTTGACAGTAGGGTTGCCATTTATTGAGAAGTCCATGCATGGATTTAAAGGGCTATTTCTAGGCTTTTACTTTAAACATTGAAAAATACCTCTTTGCTCTTCAGCATTCCCTCTACTTGTCCTGTCTTTCCTGTCCTCTGTTGATTTCCCTGCCCACCCTGCTAAGAACACCAATGTACTCCCAGCACTGGACTGTCCCTCTGCACCAGCAGCCACATCCCAGCAAAGGCACATTCAGTTCCCAGGAAGTCTGGTCCAGTCATTTTTAATGACTTGTAGATTGTGCAAGTAAAGAGGAGGGAGGACACTTACAGACAGGAAAGACAGAAATGAACAGGCTCAACCAAGAAATTCAAAAGCAGCCATAACAGAAACAAAATCAAGACGATGAATGGGAAATGGATGGTAGGAGCTCTGGCTCTGCATAGATGGATATTTCATTAATTCCTTCAATAAATAGGGAACCTCTAGGGAAATTCAACACCTGGCAATCTTAGTGGATAGTGGTGCTGCAAAGAAAGCATAATGTTCACCCCTCTGGTAAATTCAAGCAATTAAACCCCCTTAAAAAAAAAGGTCCTCTTAGGCTTTCTGCCCAGTAAACTCACAGCAAAAAGCAGCTTTAATAAATGTTATAAATCTCACCTCTGAGCCAACAGGAAATTCAAATGTTTTGCATGTGCAGGAGCCAGGGAGCTGCTGAAACAAAAGGCAAATGTGGATATTAGAATAGATTATGTCCATACTCCAACTGGACAGCAGTAGATGAATGAGGTTTAGAGATTACAGGTTTTTTAAAAGCATCCTTTCTAGTGCCATCTTTGACCATTTATGTTTATTTTACACCAGAATTCTCCTTTCTTTGTGAGTGGACAAATTTGTTTAGTGATGAGTTTGCTGGTTCAATGAATTCAGGATTACTCCTTACCATACTACATTATTGGAAAGCAGTTTTGAGTTTCAATATTTTAGACATAAACCTAAATAAAGAAATGGCAACAAATATCTGTGGTTTCTAAAATGAAAAGATCAAAGAAAAGAGACTGCAGAGATTTTTTGATCAACACCTTGACAAGGGGTGTTAGTTTTAATAAACAGTAAGAATTTTAGGCCATTATTAAGTATGAGATGCAGCCTCAGCTGTGTTTCTAATTTCCTTTCTTGCCTTTACTGCTGTTGTATAAAGCTCTGTAGTGACGAACAACATTTATTGAAAAAATGTGAGCACACCATTCAGGTCTATGTTACTTCACCTGCCAATGAGAAATATTTGCCTCTTTGCCCTCCATGACGCCAAGAGCTGCAGGTACATTTGTATATGGGACAAATCACTGGACAGAGATGCACATGTGAATAAGAATTTTTTTATTGAGTTGAAGACTAAATGATCACGCTACACTGTTCCTTTTGATTGGTGCTCTTTTAAAGCCATAGATAAACACAGCCAGATCTTTGTGCACATTTTTTAAAAGTGAATTTAAGTATATTAAAACTATGCATATCTGGTAACATATCCTCTAAGAAGGAGGTTTTATGAAAATTTTCTGGGAAGATGTTGTCTACCAAGCTATAAATACTTTACTTTTCGTCTACCATACACTACAGGCTTATGAAAGCACAGAAGACCACGAAAATTAAGATGAAGAAATAGAGAAGTAGAGACAGAAGGTTGGATGGAAATAAGCTATATTTGCTGCTTGAATTTTTCATATGAGTCAGGACAAAGGCCTGTTCATTCTTCCACTCTTAGCTTTTGGGGCAGGTGGGCAGAGAGGGCTGTTATGAGAGAAGTCTCTTCAGAAATCTCTTCATCATCCTCAAAAAAACCTGGGAATTAACTACTTTATTATAAGAAGGACAAAAGAAATAAGTGTCTCTGTTATAATGACTCCATTTTGGCTTTCCACCTATAGTATTTTTCCTTAGGGGATTATCAAGATTATTAGTAATTACTACTAGTAAGCCATTACTATGAATAATGGTAATTACAATATAATTTAAGGACCCTAGTCATAATCACTGTGGAAGACTTATGAGCATAGTGAAGACCAAGGCTTTGCACATGCCTGAAAATGAGTAAACACAGAGGTATACCCCACAGAAAACAACACTCAAAGTATTTCACCCCTAAATGGTCAATGACAGCATCAAAATCAGCTCTTGCCCACAGACAAATGACTGACAATTTTTAACAACTTTTTTTTACTTTTAAAAGAAACCAAAGTGAAAACAGGAGGATTGGTGGAACCACATAATCCCATCTCTAGCCCCAAAATGTTCTGGTTGTGTGACATTTCTCTTTACAGTAAATACTGTTTTAAAGAGCAGAGCAGATCCAGACCCCAAGTGGATCAATGACACATAGAGAACATTCAGCCATTATGGATATTGCATAGAAGGTCAACAAGCTATTGTCCAATCCAGTTTGCTTGTTCTGTGTCCCTTATTTGACAAAATTCTAGTTTTTCCTTTAACAGAGAGCAAAGCACTGCCTGCTATGAGTTAATGTCTAACATATGCTCAGAGTGGACACACCCTAATTTTCCCATTTTTTATATTTCTTTTTATGGTTTTCTCTCAGGAGCGCATGCCCTCCCTTCTCCTTTTGCATCAGTTCTAAATCTTTGTCTATCTTGCTTTCCATCTTCAGAGTCATGACAGAACTCTTCTAAAAGTACTCTGTTGACAATTTCTGATCTGGTTTTCCACTAAGATAAGCAGAACTGCATTTATAACCTTTTAACTTCACATATAACTTCATAACTTTGGTTTACAACT
The DNA here is from genome assembly GCA_013400575.1 of Peucedramus taeniatus. NCBI lineage: Eukaryota > Metazoa > Chordata > Aves > Passeriformes > Fringillidae > Peucedramus > Peucedramus taeniatus. The sequence continues at coordinate 33,732 of WBNO01031375.1, read as the reverse complement.
ATATAAAATTGTGTAAGGTCTTATTTTTAAAGGATGGTGTTATTTTAACATAAGCTACGAAGTCACTTGATATATATACACATACACTATGTGAGCATATATACATATTAAATATGTATATCATTACACACGGACATATGCTTCTGACAAAACATGAAGAGAGGACTTTTCATGCTATAAAAAAAGATATTTGCAACTGCAATCCAGAATATATTGCAAAGGGTATTAAAAGGCGTATAGTTCTATTCCAAAGAAAAACATTTTTCAATGTAACATGCTGCAGCTGTGTTTGCTAAGATTTCCTGATCATGGGGGTCACTGTAAGAAACTCAGCACTACCTTGACAAAGGTGACCAGAAGCACTCTGCCCAGAAGTGCCCCTCCCTCTGCATTAGAGGAGGAATTGTAGGTCAGATGCTCACAGGCACATCCATCAAAGGAAAAAAAAAAAAGTTTTGTAATACTATATTTAAGAACCTAAAATCACTCCAAAACTTACAGAAGCTGGTTATCCAACCTCTTTATTACTCTGGCATCTACTTAATTTCTGGTTCAGTCCAGATGCAGCTGAATTTCAATATACAAACATTGGTTCTTGGTTGTCAAGCCCCACATACCAGTTTACATGAATTTAACAACACTACAGGGCTTAAAAAGATAAGCATTCAGGGCTGGAAACATGTGACAACTGCTGTGTCAAAGCTTGCACAATGTACAGAGCAATAGCCAGTTAGGCCAGTTCTGTTATCTTGAGTACAGAATCGTTTCCAATGCCTCATTCTTAAAAATTAGGTAGGCCTGATAAGCCATATCTATTTGCATAGAAAACTATCCTGTTTAACTCTTTCATGTTGCCTAGGTTAAGCAAGTTTTAAATGAATACCACAAACAAGGTACTTATTAAGGAAGGAAAAATGCACATCATGGGAAGCCCTATTCATTTCACCTACACAATTTTGGAGTTTGGTTTAGAGCTTTAGGATTTCTAAATATATTTTCATGCAACATTTTTGCCTGTTAGCTCATTTTTTTTCCCCAAATTTAGCTAAGATCTGCTTTGGATATGAATTTCTGTTGGACAATATTTTTAAAGTTTTCAATTTTGACTCATGGAATTTATCAAGCTATTATACACCCCCGTTCTTGTGTGAAATTTAAAGGTACCTCTCATGACTTTCAAGAAGTGTGTTCCCCAAAGGAAGAAAGGAAGTGCAAAAATATAATTGTTTAGATTAAGCCTCAAATTTGCTTTAATGTTTGCTCATTTTTAAGAACTGATGCACTCTCAGTGTCCTAGCTCTACATCAGCCCTGAAACAGACATAAGACACATTCTTTACTTTGTTGCTGCATGAGACCCTTTCTACATTAAACATTTTTGCTTGGTCCTTAAGCAATAAGTCAGGCAGAGGGAGTGTGACAGACAAGTTGCTATTTCAACTTGACTTGGAACAGCACCTGGAGGGCCAAGACCTTTCCCACTTTAATAGTAGACAGAGAACCATGGCAGTGATCAGAGTCATATGGTGGGTGAGGAAGTCACTGATACTGAAGGATCAGATGTCACTGTGACAGCTGTAATAACCAGGGCTTTCTTCCTTCAGCAAAAAAATATCCACAGAATATGGTGAATACACTGCTGCAATATGTACCTCTTCTACCTTTGTGTCATGCTATAAACATTTAACTCCTGAAGGCTCACAGTGCAAGAACAGAGCAACTAACCCTCACAAGACGTTATAAGGGAGATGTGACAGAAGAAGAGGGGTTTTTCTAATATTGAAAATTCAGCAGAAAAGTTATTATTTGCTTATTATTGACAATTCATTCCTCTGAGATAAAAGAACTTAGTTACTAGAGGATCCCAAAGAGACAGCTGGCAGTGATGAACAGAACTGCATTCAATTGCAGCAAGTGAACATCATAAAACAGGCACCACTGGATTAAAAAGTAACCTTAAACTGTTTAGCATACACAAAGGCAGCCTAGTCAAAATACTTCAACAATGATTTAAAATCTCAAGTTAGAGGCCAGTTTCAACCTTCAGGGAAGCCTTCTCTATTCATAAGGAGCTTAACTAATCATAACTTTTCATTACTTATCAGAACTGGATGCAGTGTGTCACAGCATGATAACTGAGCTCTGGAAATGTAACAAAAGATGTCTTTTTACAAAAATAATGGTGAGACTAAACCCCAAATGTTAATCTTTGAACTTGGTGGGGGAATAACATCCTGTTACTCATTAAGTGTTTCCATTAGCATGCAGGGAGTCTTAGGCAGGCAGCTCCTGTTTGTGTTACTACGATGTGGAGGGCAGCACGCGCACAAGGAAAGGAGCAGATTTCTGAAACCTGGTCCCAGGATGCTACACAAAGTGCATCACCAGGAAACAAGACAGGCAGTATCAGACACACTGCATTTCTGCAGACAGCTAGCTATGGAAATAGTAAGTATATCTGAAAAATAACATTACTTTCAGTTCATCTAATTGGCTCAGTGTTAACAGCCTAGTGTTCAAGAAAACATGCAGTATTTATTTTCTAACATGATAAAAACTCTAGCATTAAGAAAGCTTAAGAGTTAGAGTTAAATGGAGCCCAAAAAGGACCATATTTCTATCTGTGTTTTCTTCAGTGTAGTTCCAGATGCATAAAGACCTCAGCAGAGACCTGCAAATATTATGTACGGCTTTCTTTTATCTTCTGGAAAAAAGTGGGGAAAACAGTATGAAAGAATGAAGCAGTGCCAAACACTACAAGAAAGGCTTAATAAATAGAGCCCAGGGTCACAATGTTGCTCTTATTTGCCCTGAAATATATCACTGAAGTTCTGTATATTCATATTTGTTTACATTATAAATGTACTAAATGAGCTAATTATAGTGATCATAATTTACAATTAAAAACAAACAGTTAGAAATTTCAAAGGCTTTCAATATCTTTTCTTTAATCATTCACCCAGGCTCAAAATATGCATTTTTTAGATTAAAGCATTAAAGTTGCTAATTATATTCTCAGAACTAACAATTATTTCTTTACCCTTTTACTACCTTCTTCTGGCAACAAAAAAATGTCAGCACTGATTTAATTTTTTGTTATTACCGGATTAAAAGAACTTTCTAAAATGCAATTAAATGTGCCCTATAGCTATAGTAACTTTTCTATCAGCATCCAAAGCCTCTTCACTAAAACAACAGCATAAAAAAATTATTCAGACTTTCTAGACATACTTTTTTTCTCCTTTTATAACACATTCCTTTGGTGATTATCTCCAATGACAACTCAACCATCTTAATGAGACTCTGTGCAAATCTAGATCTTGGTAAATGGAAAAATGGAAGTTAAAGAGGCTGTTAAGAGTGCAAAACCCTGCATATGTCAAGCACTGGTTCTTCACCTTTGAAAGCTTGGTTCAAGTTCACCCTGAGGCCCTAAGTGAAAAGTTCAATAGCCTCAACTATGTCCCTACCTGATATATCACAAAATCAATTACTTTATGATGGTACATTTGGTAACCTATGCTCAGACAAAGTCAAGTTTTTTCCCATTGGGAATTCATCAATTACCTTCTCAGTAAATTATTCTCAGATAAAACAGAAGTTCCTGCTATCAGCAGGAGTTTCTCCTTTTACTGCCTCTCTTGTTTAGTAGTTGGGCTGGTTTGGAACAGTGATGCTGTGCTCAGCCCATGCACCATTAGCAGCTGTGTGATCACAGTGATCCATGGTGACAGGACACCAAAACATGATTCAGTGCCCACATTTGTACTAGTTTGGAAAAGAAGAATAGTCACTGCAAGCAACCAAAGAAAAATTGTAGCAAGGAATATAATTGAAATTCTACAGTTCCTCAAGGACTTGGCTTCCTCTGGAGAACCTGGAATTGTAAGGCCCTGCCTTTAAATTTCAGAGTTGTGAACATGATTTTCTAACTGCTATCAACAGCATCCTTGGCCCAGGCTTCAAGAGCACACTGATCCACCTCATGACTAGCTCTCCCAAATTTACATCTTGTGTTACTTTTATGACAGCTTGTTGCTGGAGTGGATATATTTACATTAACTACTTAATATTGTTTCCAATTTAAAGACATAGTTTTCATGTAAGTGAATGCTAGTCTGAATAATAAATACAAGTCACTGAGAGGTTTAGGCATGGAATATGCATTCTGTATGCTGCCTTTTAAGTCAAACTCCAATCATTGCAAAGGAACATTCCAGCCCCTGCAGTGGTCTGTTCAAACTAAGCTCATTTAGCTTAGTCTAATTCTTGGCAGTCAGAATTTTGCTTCATAAAACCACCAGCAACAAAATTAATGCTAACCAGCATCCTCTGTCAGAGTTGGCTGATGGCACACACATTCATTGTCTCTGAAAGGGATTATTCAGTCCTAGCACCAAGTAAGTCAGCAGTGAAACTGTCCCCATTGTAGTAATTTTGTGGAATCTATTCTGCTTTAAACAGACATATTCCAGATTAAAATATTGAGAGAAAGACAGACAGAGAGCTGACAATCAAACAGAATTTTGATCTTATTCTCTCTAGAGCAGAAATGTCTAGATATGAGCAGTGAAAATGATGGGAGCCTAAAGGAAAATCCCAATGCGCAAAGATGAAAGAGACCTAGACTGCCCAAATAAAGAATGGTGTAATGTACAGAGGCCACATAATGAATGATAGAAAAACAAGAAGTTAAAATTCCTATTTACCTTTACACATAATACAGGGACATAAGGACATGCAATGTCACTGAGAGAACATAAATTTTAAAAAGAGTTTTAGTCATGCTGACTTCTTACCACTGTTCAGCAAATTTACACTTTCCCCACTATAAAATGGGGATAATATTCTTTCTTCCCAAATACAGAAAAGCTTGTTGGGGAAATATTCATGTAACTCTATGATGAAGAATGCTGTTGAAAATAGTAAAAAAGAAATTAGCAATTTCAAGTGCAGTGCAGGTTTGGATTGCATTAGCTGGCACAGTGGACAATAAATAAGGCCTAAGACTATGGACTAGGCAATTAAGTTAAAAAGAAATATTCAACACCTTCCTTGTTGCCTGCAAATCATCATCCTCTTGTGCAAAATTAGGCAAAACTAATTAGTGATTTGTAAATAAGGATGCTAACACATAACTGAGAGAAGCTGACTTAGGATTCCAGGGCCATCCTTGAAATTCCGAGTGCTTGATCTTGCAATCTAATTGACTTGTGTCTTTTAACACAAAGTTACAAACAAGTTATCATTTATACAAAAATAACCAGATTATTAAGTTGATTGTTTGTAAAATAAGTATGAAATGTTTGAATTGCTTCTCTAGAGAGATGCAGAAGATTTCATTTGTAGTCTTTGATTCTGTGAGCATTTAGTGAGTTTCTCATAGGAATACCGCATTGCTAAGGAGCATTTAAATTCCTCTGTAAATGTTACACACTTCTACTGAACTTTAGCAAGAAACCTGCTCAAAGCTCATGCTTAGATTTCTGCATTTTTCCAAGTACACTCTTTCTTCATCAAGACCAGAAATATGCCCACCAAAATGGTGATGAAGAACAACTGGACAATTCAGAATTTCCTAAGTGCAGAACTTAATGTACCTGTTCAATTTAAGGAAGGAGGCCTCTGGACAGTCAAGACAAAGTGTTGATGGAAGTATTTTGAAGACTGAATAAACTGTCTCAAAATAAAATAAAGGAGTAAATATATCAAAAGTTATAATACATACTTTATTTAATGTATAGTCGTGAACAAAGGGGATTTACAGCATGCTATTAAAGCTGATTTTTTTTTTAGAGCACAGCTGGTATAAAACAGCACACGCTTTTTTTGTAACAGCACAGTAGGAATATTTCTGGATATGTAGATGTTTTATATTTGAAAATATAAAAACTCATGGTAAAATTTTGGATGACATGGCAACAAGTTCCTCTGGTAGGTTGGATGAGATGAACTCACGTCAGAAACGCCAAAACACGTAAATGTGATGCTAAGGGACATGCCTTAGTGGGGGACTTGGCAATGTTGGGTTTACTGTTGCATTCAGTGATCTTTAAGGGTCTTTTCTGACCCAAATTATTCTGTGATTCTATACACTGTGTTACAGACTTACCAAGAAGAAAACTGGCATGCCACAGAATAAGTTTCTCTCTAGTCCATGGGTGTTTTGTAAATCTGCAGGATAAATACCAGCCTGTGTTTAAATTTTTCTGTGCAAGAATGTTTGGGATTCTTTTTAACATTTTGCATGAACAGAGACTAAAGGGGCTGGATAATGCAAATACTGATGTCCTTTACTTTATGTGGATTGATGAGTTGCACAATGTGCTCACTCTGCCATGTCCAGGCCAAAGATGCACCAGCTGAGTGTTTACATGTAGCATTGTCTTGGCAGACACCTTGCAATTGCCAGCAGACACAGCCTTACAGAAACAGGAGAACTCCTTGGAGAAGAATGCAGCTGGGGCATTCGCTCAGCATCAGATGTGCACATGTGGCACTGAGGGACATGGTTCAGTGGGGACTTGGCAGGGTGAGCTTTATGGACTTAAAAACCTTAAGAGTCTTTTCCAACCCAAATGATTCTGTGATCCTACATTGTCCTGGGATGTTGGACTGTTACCTTAGGACAGTCAAGCAGCCCTTTAATCATCCCTTCCTCCATACCTCAGCTTCATCCATACCTCAGGATGAACTAGAAAGTACTTCAATCCACCATTCCTGGAGAGACATATGTGCCTTCTAGAGCAAGTCACTTTTGCTCATGATCAGCTGTGGGGAATGCAGACAGTCCATTGATGGGATCAAGTCAGTAAATGTTGGGAAGGAATCATAGACTCATCAAACGGTTTGGACTGGAAGAGATCTTAAAGATCATGTAATTCCAACCTCCTGCCATGGGCAGGGACCTTTCACTAGACCAGGTTGCTCAGAGACCCATCCAACCTGGCCTTGAACACTTCCAGGGATGAGGCATCCACAGCTCCTCTGGGCAATTGGAGGGAATATGCAACTGGCAGATCCTTACCCACTCAGGGTAAGAGGGGTGCCACTTGTATTGTAGGCAAATTGTCCAGTCAAGTCAAAACCAAATCCTACTGAGACCATGTGCAGGTTCAAGGCAGCATTCAAAATTACTATTATTCTCCACATTTACTGGAATTGCTCAATTCAGGCTGAATCTGGATACTTAAACTGTATCATACAGGTTCACTTTCTGAATAAAGGATTAATAAACTAAGAGATTTTAAACTGTACATGCAAAACTTTCCTGCATGGTACACTATTCTGTTGTTACAATCTTCAGAAGATAATATCCACCTAGTCCAACAGCTGACAAAAAGCAATGAAATCGATCATTTCACAAAGATGCTAAGATAACTAGATAAGCTACTAGTAAGAAAATTTTAGTAAGGAGTCTCCCAGGTCTCCTGTCTACACTGGATATCAGGCTTTATCTGGAGTTAAAGAGGCAAGAATCCATTAAAGAGAAAGTCCATGGCATAATTAGAAAACAATCAACACTTTTTCTAATGCTGATTTCTTCTTCACTTTAAACTGCTTCATTGACTTTAATTAAACTTGCCCTGGGTTATGAAGCTAGCAAGCTGCAGAAACATTTGAAAATTAAATAAAATAAAAGCATCTTTCTTGTCTGAAGGGTTTTTGCTTAGCTGTACCACACTTCTGACTTAGAGGATTTTTTAATTATTAGAAATGCTGTAGGTGACAATGTGACACTGCAAGACTGTTGGTTTTGCTCTTGAATTAAGATGACCTCCCACTCCACAGTAAGAATCACAACATTAAATTATTGAGATTATCTTCAACGCTCTTCATCACAGAATTCCTCTGTTGGTTTCTGAGAAATGGTATGATGATGTCACCACTTACATCAGCCCTACTCCCAGTTTTGTCTAAGGCCAAAGGAAAGGAATGTTGCATATTTAGAATACAGGCAATTTTCATGCCAGTAGCTCAGGCCAAGGTTAAAAGTACATGACACAGACTTTGGAGGAATAAAGAGATGGCCTGTATCCTGCCCCAGCCTCGGTCTGGCTCATGAGAATATGACCAAAATTTCCAAGAATGAGAGTGAATGGAATAACTTATAAAACATAATCATCGAGAAAAAAGAAGGTGGGAACAACCATATCAAATATCCTCCAGCCTAGAGTCATCTAGTTTCAATAGATGTGACCCTCACTTTATTAAAATCCTAAATAAAATAAATTCTGGTCATAGATGGGCCTGGTAAAGAATTAGGAAAGCTCAGGTCTGAATTAATTTTACAATTTGGTCTGCCTCTATTTTGAGTTGCTCTCTTTTTATCATCTGAAGAACTTTCTAGGGACAGTTGAGAAGGGTTCAATACCTGTACTTTTTTATCTCTAGAAAAAGCAAAAATATATTTTGGAAAATTCCAAGTTTTGCTAAGAAAGCAGCAATTACTTGCAACTGCATGCATGTCTTGCGAAGTACCACAGAGTATTGTAGAGTATTGTAGTTTAATCTGGGGTTCAAAAGACTTGAATTCAATTTTTGAACAGCTTTTCTATTTCTTTTTTTTTTTTCCAGGCATCCACAGATGTCTGGAAAAACAGAATTTCTATGCATAAGAATGCTACTATCCTCTACTACTCTTAAGATATTACTTAGATACCCTCACTAAAGTGCAAAGAAAGATCTTCATAAAAGTCAGTGGTACCAGGATCACCCACAAAGATCTGTAAATTTAATATATATAAGTAATTTTATATATAGAATACCTAAAACAGAATACCTAAAACACACGTTAATTGCCATTTGTTATATCTTGAATATGCTCATAACATTGATGGAATGGGAAGAGTTTTCCAAACTGGTAAAGACAGGCAGTACAAGCAATCTATAATAAGATACACCTCTACTTATGTCCACTCAAGCTGTTTAATACCACAACAGTGTTACTCCATAGTTTATGGACATTTTCTTTCATCAGAGTCTTTGAGAGAACTTTCCATTAACTTCAAAAGATACCAAAACAGGCCCAAAAGCAGGAAATTAAGAAATATACTGTACCCAAATGAAATAATTGTGGGAATTTAGGTAGTCAGAATGTAATTATTCACACTTGAATCTGGATAGAGCACTAGGTTTATATCCCCATTCTGGCAAACATATGAGATATATAATAATCAAGAGGAGCAGGGCTGTTGACTTTCCTCTCAGTCAAAAGAAAAGAATAAAGAAGGAGAATGATCTGTTCACTTGATGCTGAGTAAAAGGAAGGAGTGACATTTATTGCATCATCCGCAAGATTTGCCAAGAGACAAAATGCATTAAGTAAATAACCACATTTGAAAAACTAGAAATTTGGTTCTCTGCTGGTGCAAATTGAAATGTATGGTTTTCTTTCTTTTGTGTTCAGTCCTAGGGAAAAATCTTTGGAAATTAGTGTCTTTGCAAAATACTGCAAAATATTTATTATTTCTTTGATTGATATAGGTGAGGACACCAAGAAGCACTGAAAACAATAATGGATTCTCTTGCAAATGTACTGGATTGTAAAATAACAAAAAAATCCAAATCTTGTAATAGAACTGCATTACATTCTAGCAAAGTGGATCCATTTCTGAGGTGGAACATGACAGCTTTTTTACTTTCTACAACAATATGAGACAGAAGAATACTATATTCAGTTGATACTGCAGGGTGATTTATGGAGGCAGAATGTAATAATATAAATTGAGTTTCAGAAAGACACTGTGACTAATCTTACAAAAAATGCTACAGGATGTTTAATAATCCTGGTGGGTCAGAAGTTGTTCCTCAAAAAATTCTCTTAAGACTGATTGTTATTAAAGTATGTACTGCATTTGGTTCGTTTTTCATTTAACTATATAGTCTGAAACTGCTGTCAAGTGCAAATATTCGAGTTGTAATTGGATACCCATACAAATGGAATAGAGCCACCAAACCTCAATGAAAATTACAATCATAGAATACTTCAGGTAGTAAATGCCCTTTGAAGAGCCATAAGACAAGCATCTGTCCGCATCTTTTGAGGTCTCCCTAGCGGTACTCATGGGTGTTTATTGTCCCATTAATCAAAGACAAAGGAACAGGAATGAGGCAGCGCTCTTCAACTCCTTCTTGCATTCACCGTGTAACCCTCCTCCATTGCCTCCCCTCAGCATTTAGGCTGTGGTAATTATGGTGCTTGTGAGTGGCAATTCTGAGAAAACTGAAGTGAGCAGAGAGAATAGTTGAGGGGCTTGATTCAAATACCTTAGAAATTAACTGCATTAGCTCTGTGTTTTACTTCTAAGGCCTCTGTGTCAGTCCTAGTGGAGAAGCAGAGCTGTTCTCACAGTAAGCGTCTCCCTGTCTGAGGGAGGCTGAGACTGCAAGTGCTTGGAGCTCTGATCTGAGCCAGCATGGTTTCACCAGAAGATGAGGAAGAAACAGACGCCGTTCCATGGCCTGACGTACACCAACACTGCAACCCGCAGCGCTCCTGCCAGGGCCTCCGCGGAACGGCAGCGCGGCCCCACGGGCTGGCAGGGCCAGGGCCCCCTGAGGCCACTGATGCCTGGTGGTGCCCTTAGGGCTCGACTCATAAAAAGAATATAAATATAAAAGTACCTCAAACAAATCTCACACTAGTTTTGTTTCATAGGGCTTCCTGTCTTTCCACTTTGTATTTTCCCCTGCATTTTCTTTATGATTTAAAATCTGCTTAGCCATAGCTCTCAGCACCGCATGCAGCTCCTTTCAGTTCACCCTTGTTAATGAGAACAAATGAAAAAGTACGTTTGTGCATTTTCAGAGGCTATCCAAATGGGCTGAGATCCACTTACATGGCATCCTTTCCTTGGCTACACAAAAAAACCCAATATTTTTGTAGCTCTGGAAAATTTGCTCCACCTAAAAGTTTGGCTAACACTAGCATTTTCATCCCAGATTTTGGGCTTCCTATAATGCCATAAAGTTTTTGTTAACCAGCCCACAAGTTCCTTAAAGAACGTTTCTCAGACAGTACATAGCAAGATGTTTAATGTATGCAGTATGTCAGGTCTGGTCCCAATATCTCTCTTACGGCTCTCAGCCTTTTCCACCACACAATACACTATGTGGCAGAGACCACCCAGCAATTTTTTTCACTGTATTTCCCATTACCTCTTTGTTAAGTTTTGTTGTAGACTTCAACTCCATAAGGTAAAATATTCCTAGATACTTAATAGCCTGTGGTTTTCAGTCTATATTTAAACCCTGCCTTATCCACTGATCGTACAATATGTTCAGGGACATAAACTCCAACTTACCTCAGTTGATCTGGCATTCAGACACACTTGCAAAATTCTCAGCTAGCATCTATAGATTTTTTATGTTCTAGAAGCTGAAATAAAAATACCATTTATACTGCATGATACTTATTAGAGATAAATGAACAATGCATAGCAAATAACTTAGAAAACTATTGATCTCTTATGATGATTTGATGATTTCTTTGAATTTATTCAACATTCTCCAATTCTTACACTTTTTATTCATTGCTTTTCAACTTAGATATTTTAAATGTTCAATAGTCATTAGCCAATCACTGTAGTATAGCTCTGATGAATGTGTGTAAGTGGTGATTTTTAAAGTTTTCGCTACCAAAATTTGAGTATATAACTCTGGTGATATTCATATTTGTCTTGGCTTTCACAAACATCTGTGCAATGACTTCTGATGTAGTTACAACCACACTTGCATGTACCAATGCAGCAGAACTGGAAGCAGCATGGCATCATCAGCACGGTGCTGTCCCTGATTAATTACCACCATCAAGATGGAGGATGTATAAACTCAGGTGTAGCATCAGGGTGGCTCTCTTGCTTCCAGAATCCATGCTAGAAACCTCCTATGATCAGCCCAACTTCCTGCAGATGTATTATCCCATCTAGAATTAGCTTGATATTATTTGGGTTGTACTCCTACATCCATCACTGTGGTAAGGGCCCCATGTTTTCTGGCTACCAGTGTAACCTTCCAAGTCAGCTCTTTAGAGCTTTTCTCCTTCATAGACTTAAAGAAAGAAAGTCAATATGAACATGAAGTTTCTTACTCTTCTGGGACAAAATACACATCACTCACAAGACTGGGGATGGTATTATACAAAAGTTACCTATGTCTGTGAAACAGTTTTCTTAGACTTATCCTCCCTGTGTTAGAGGGATCATTAATTAATATGAAATAGGTTTGGTACTCAATAAAATTCATTTAAATAAGGAATACATTGTATATCATAATTTATTATGCACAGAGCTACCAGTACTAACACAGACGAAAAAGAATCAGAAGAAGGTTGTTAGTTGGTTGTTAATGCACTTAAGTGTCAACAGGTGTGATCAGCTGGAAAGAGGCAGGTGTGACCAATGTATTGATGCTGTCACAGAAGAAGGATGTTCTGCAGAAGCCTTAAATGTAAACTTAAAATTGACAAGCTGTTGAAATCCTCTATTGGCCACCACCTTACAAATATTCCACATCTGAAATAAAGCTGGAAATGTGCCAGAAAAAAAGGCCTAGTACTTAAATATGTGGGTACTAAAACACTTGAACTTAACTCTGACAACTGCACATTTAGGTTTTTATGTGCCATAAAGATGTCATCTTCAAGGGAGGCATCAAACCCTATTTCTGTCCCCTGTAGATACTGACTTGCAGACACTCATTTGTAGTTTCAACTAAACACAGCACCATCAGATAGCTGTCCAGCTAAACTATTTATTTGGATCCTCATGATACAGTTCTTAGCAATGAAGATTTAAGATCATATAAAAGACTAAGATTAAAAGTTCTTAATTTTGGGGCTTTATAAGTTAATGAGAAAAAAATACGATGTGAATACTTAAACAGAAAAAAAATATTGAAAATGGGCAATCTAAACAAAAAGTCTGGAACAATGTGGTATTTGTTACTACAATATTTAATCCAATTAGTTTCTAGTTGATGTTACATATGAAATCTAAAAAACCTTCACTTTTCTTTATGTTTTTCTGGATACACTTCATTGCTTTTGAAAGTAAGGGATTAATAACACTTGGGATGGGAAAGCAGTGTAGATTGGCACAGAGTAAATCTTCCCTCAGCACAAAGCTGGTTTATTATACAGGGCTGTTTTATTATACTGGCTTGAGTCTTGAGCTACAAAAAACATTCTTTGCCAGTTCTCAGAAGTCACCGATAGAATAAGATTTGTAAGTTTTCTTAATTCTGGGAACACTGGGATCAACATCAATTCAGCCCATGTAGTAGTTGTCATAGTTTTTCCAGTACACTGTCTACTCTGCACTGAGTTAAAAGCCCATCTAATGATGAGAGCATACTGTAGTTCTTAAATATCCGTTCCTCTACCTAAATAGATTGCTCCTAGAAAAATTAATTTTCTTCATGTTTTCAAAAATCTGCTCACATCATTACTCCTAAATGCATATTCTTTTAACAGTCCTGCACCCTGATGGACAGTTATAGTGAACTGTCCCAAACAAAGAGGTAGTTTCATAAAACAAATCACACAGATTTACATATCTGACCTTTTCTAAGTTCCAAATAAATTCTGCAAAGGAGAAGAGTTAGTGCACTAACTCAATTTGCCTATGTGATGGAGAGACCAGAATGGAGCTCTCCAGAGAAAGCAGTATGCTAAAGCCAAAGTACAATAACGTGAAATTCATTCTGGTGCGGAATGCCATGTAGTTTTGTCATGGTCAAATCCTGCATGGCTCCTGGTTTAGGGCTATGTAACTTCACTGGATACTGGCTTGTTCTGTACATGACATCCATTTCACTCAGAATGTCTGTTAAAAAAAATGGTCCTCTTTGAAGATATACAATATGCCAACAAAATAATTTCCTGGGCTATTATGCAGGCTGGAACACTTTTCCATAAAGCAGAACCATTTATGTTGGGTTTTATTTTCTTTGAACTCTGCCACTATTTTGTAGCTCCTCACAGCTACTCTCCTGATCAGATCTGCCGAGTAGCAAATGCTTCTTTAAATCCCCTTGTTGGTGAACACGTTCTAACAAGGCACCACCATTTTCTGCTTTGAAATAAATCACTCAACTTTTTACAATAAAATTAGTAAAAATGTCTAGTATAAAAACATCCCATTCAAATCTACTGAGCAAAATACTTCCATGAAGAAGGAGATTTGAGTTTTTGAAGAAAGCAACTAGAGCTGGGCAATGAGTCAGTTTCACAGGGAATTTCAGAATTTGGTGTTGTATGTCCTTGGAATAAAAATCCCCGAATATATTAAAATCCATCATGCAGCAAATTCTGAAAGAATTTGAAGTCTGTAAAACCAAAAAAGTTCCCTTTTATAATTTCCAAACGTCTTTACAGTGTGTGAAGAACTCTCAAACTCATGTGCTGGTACTGACATGACTTCAGATCCCTGACTACTTTTCATTACATAGTCTGGACAGAAGTGGGCTAAGCTCCTGCACACCTTGGGAATTCCAAATGAACATCAGTGCTTCCAAGCCAGCCTGAGTGGTCTCTACACTTGACTCTCTGTTGGTCCTAAGCACAGGTCATGGAAGAGCAAGAACTCGAAAATTTTGGTGACCCAGCAGATTCCACCAGACTGCCAGAGAGTCAGGAGGGGAGAGAAAAGTAAGCTGCTTTGGTTGGTCGTTGAAATTAAATAACCTTTGCTAATTTTTTTCATGCATTGCATTTCAGAATTGTCTTTTTAATCCTCTTTTCTTACCTGCACAGAAGGCAGCATCTAAGTGATGGTCATATAAGGAAAAAAGCACCCAAGTGCAGTGAGATTAGATATGCTTTTATAAAACTATCCTTTTCTTGGATGTGGATATATATCTGGACTGAAACTTCTTGGGAACAGAAAGCTTGACTTCTGATTTCCCTAATATTCTGGTATAAAGCAGTTAAAATAATGCACAAAATAATTACTTTGCAGATGTTGCATTTGCAGCAGCAAATCTGGGCCATGCCAGGAAGAACTGGAGTAATCTGGACTGTGTGTTTCAGACTAATAATGTGCCATGCACGACACAAAATCTTGTGAGGGTGTTATTTTGCCAGTGATGTTTCTCTACCTAAAGAAGGGCTATTCAGAACATTCTTAAACCCATAGGTGATTTTTAAAGCTCAATCCTCCACAATGTAGACACCAAACCCAGGACTACAGTACAGAAGTGTATTATAAGAACGTACATTAGGAAATTACTCCCAGTCTAGCTGCCATACCAATATCAATGCAGCAAAAAGTGTATGGTAGAACAGAAGGTTTTGTGCTAGAGAACAGATAAGTGACATGGATTGAAATTATGTTAAATTTAAATTGATGGCCTAATTAGTATTATCTCTTTTTGTATTCTCTCTAAGAAATATTATCCAGGAGAAACTCATTTTGCATTAATGTTGATATAAAGTGTAATTCTGTAGCATTTTCATTGTAATCTGGCATTAATTAATGCATCATTATTCCAAAGTGTTAATTAAATTATTACAGAAAGGGACATCTGACCCAGTTCAGAAAGAAAGAAAATAAGTATAGTGCATGAGAATTAAACTTTCAGAGGTCTGAAATGGTGTGAGTTCCCACAACACTAGGTTTGTGTAGCAGCACAAAACCAAGATGAAATACATGATATATGAATCATAAACCACAGTATGACATTAACATTTGCTCACTCACAATGGAGTCTGATGACAGCATCAGAGCCTCAAAGACAGGCAGACATCAGAAATCTGAAATGACCCATTTCTAATAGGGTAAATTAAATAAACTGTACACTTACTATCATGAACTACTCTCAAGGAATTCAGGGAATTGAATAGGGTTACAAAAACAATCACAACTTCTGCAGGCTCTATTACATGTCCTGCTGTTGGGCAGGAATACCACTGCTATATAGCCACTGGGAATGCCAGGGCAGTTAATCGGGATGAACTGCAAACAATCCTGCACTCTTCAGTGTTGATTGTCTTGACCTTCTGCCTGCAGTCCTAAGGGGCTTCAATGAAATCTCAAATCAGCATTTCAGTTGTTGTTCTTGTTGCTATCAGCTGGGTGGTAGCTGTTTTCACATACAGGCAGGAGAAAACCCAATCCTCTACCAAAGGATGTACAGTCTGATCCGATGCCCAGGGAAAGCTACAGAAAACTAATCCTGACTTGGAGAATTGGCATTTAAGCACGTGCCTGAGAATTGCACAAGCAGACCTCTGAGGGAATGCCACTGGCAGCAAGTGGGGCTCTCTGCAAGGGACCACACAAGCTCTGTGGAATTGGGGTCTCTCTGAATTATTAAACTTGATTAATGATTCAAGAAAACATTAGTCTAGAGCATGAAGCAAATCCTATGCAATGTGACCTACCTGCCAGCTATACACCAGAGCCAGAGTTGCACAACTCAGTCCAGGATGGGACTTCCATAAGATTCAATGCCTACACTGTTCAACAACTCTGTTTCAACAATTATCACTTTCTTTTGTTACATTTGGGCTTGCATTGAAAGATCTTTAAAATGTGAAAGTTAAATGAGGCTCTTATAAAGAAGTGGTTTGGGTGCAGTATATTAAAGGGAAACTTCAAAGGAGCTCAAGATACCTTTCAAGCTAAGGTACAAAAATTTAAACAAGAACAAAAGCGTCTCTTGTATTTTGAAGCATTAATTGTTCCACTTCTGTTGATGTAAAGTGAAAGGAGAAGCTTTTAGTTAAAAGTACGTAGTATCAACCAACATGGAACGTTCCAAAGTCTCATGGAATAATTTTAGCTTTGATATAATGGCATAGGTGGATCTCAAATTATAATGCCTTCTGTAGCATATGCAATAATTTTTGTTAGCTGAATCCATTAGACAAACATTAGTTCTTGAAGAGATTATTGACATAAATCAGAGTTTTACCTTTTATATTTATAAGATATTTCATATTTATAAGGTATTTCATAACTTTGTCAGTGGTGTTTGTCACATAACTTTGTGAGTGTTGTTTGATATTTCATAGCTTTTTGAATTAAGTTTTCTATATCATTATAGCCTGGTTTTCAAAGGATAAAATACACAACATTGCATTGTTTGCTCTTTTACCCATCTGAGTTCCCCTTCTTTAAAGAGAGGGCAAAACTGTAGAAGCTGGAAGGATATAAAGTCTGCCAGAAGTTTCATGAAAACTGGCAACTGGGTAGTAAAGAGACAAATTCGTGCTTCCATGGAAGAAAGGTTTCAACTGAGAATTTAAAAATTCTGTGGACTATTGGCCTCTCAGGTGGCCAGTCTGTGAGGAGTTCAGTGCCAATCACAATACGTTAGCTTGCCCACTTGTAATTAGTCAAGGTTACTGTGGAGGGATTTACGAGACACATGAAGTAATTACAAGTCTCACGTGGAAGCACATCATGGAATACACTCAGAGAACAGTGAGCTGGTTTTGTGCAGAGGTAAAGCTAATTGGGATACAACATGCAAAAAACATCACATGCATTGGTGCTGCTGTTCATGAACAACTCATTGTGTACAATTTGAGCACATCTGTAGACCAGCTCAATAGAAAAAGAAATAAATATATTGAGATGCCTGTTTTTCTATATTATCGATAAAATATATAAATCAATAATTTTAATCTATAATGCATTTAACTCTGATCCATATAAGATGACTGTGACAGTAAAAAAAAATTAAATTTCTTTTCAGCTTTGCATCATGACAAGAGTATTCTTACTTTAAGCAATATTTAGGCCAATGGAGACACAGAACAATTAATATATAGGTTTTCTTAATGATAGATGCTGGTTCCTCTCACTAGGAAAAATGCTCCCAGTTTTCAGTAACATGTTTTTTTGCAGCTTTTGTAAGCTTCAATTGTATTTCTATGCACTAAGAATGTTTCAAAATAAGGCCCAGTGTGTCTCTATCAAGACTCATAACTAATGGTATAATACATATGTGCACATACATTACTTGGACTGAATGCTATGTTTCGCCCCTACATTTTATGGGTTGTGAGTCAGTGGAAGTTAGGAGCAAATGAGCCTAAAAAATCCAGGAGAATCAGTTATAACTTAAAAAAATCAATAAGTATAAATAAATACAACTAAATTCCCAGTCTCTCCTCTTTCCAGCTAGAAAATAAAGACCTAGTTCCTAGAACAGAGGTGCATGACAACATCAAAAGTTTGTTGCTGTGCAGAAGATCATTAAGTTAGAACATTATCATAAACCCTACTGTCCTGTATGTTGTTTATTTTTACAGTGAGCACTGCTAAAAAAGCAGGCTTTAGTGTTAATATATATATGTGTATATATATATATATGACTTATTTTACTACTCAACTTTTCCTACCAGATGTTTGAGTGGTCAGTCAAAGCTCCAGAGATACATGTATGCAAAAAATTAATTAGAAAAGTATCTTATTACCATCACTTTTGATGATTCTTTAACGAAGTGACAAGGTATTTTCATTATTTGCTGTGTACTTATGGATAATAACAAATTAAGTGTTGATAAATCAATATAATGATCCATTTGACCCATAAATAATAAGAAGAGAAGATATGCAGAATTTCTAATAAAATTTCAATCCCAACAGAATTTGAATTCATTACTTTTGAAATATAAGGCAGACAGTTCATTTCACTAACATGGATTTGAACTTGCAGAGGGTAAATAATCAGAGAGGCCCTTGTTGCTTTCATGCGGCAATACAATTTTATTAGGAATTACAGGGGAAAATTAATCAGCACTTCAGAGCTCAGAGTCCTGAGGTACAGCACGGCTTAGACCTTGGCACAAACTTGGAACATGCCCTGCTTGGAGTATGTATTCTTTCAGTTTAAAGTTTATTAATGTTGTGGGCAAGGTTAAAAGCTCAGCCCATGTCACAATGCCAACCTCTGAAAAACCTCAGAACCTGCCAAATGCTCTGAGTTTGTCAGTGTGCAGTGAGCATGTACCTTCTTTGGATATTCAGTGCTAATGAATGAGTTACTGGAAATGTACATTCCACTGCTACACTTCTAGCATTCTAATACATGATTTCCCTTCAGGAGGAATTAGGCATTGCCATGTTTCTCTGTATGGTGAACAAATGCAAGATCATCACACAGCAGAGTCACAGTAAGCACAAGAATAATCTTCATTTCAGGTCAAAGTCAGTGCATTGAATTTACTTCCCAAGAACTCACAATTGTAGCTCAGATATGAAGCTCTTCTTTTCACTTCTTTCCAGTCTCATTTCTTTCCAACTTGGGCTCACAAATCTAGCTCCTACAATGAAACTTTGAGATTGAGCCAGAAACGTTACTGAAATGCCTGATTATCAACCACGTTAATCCCAGCAGGGTATACCAGGTTTATCTTCTGTCATAGAACGGTGTAAAGCAATATATAGATCCTGGAGCTAAATTTAAATGAGTTTTATTCTGGAGGGAATTCAGCCCTGGAAGTATACAGCCCCATGCTGCTGTAGCTATATTGCTTCCTACAGCACAGAGCAGTGTAGATGTGCCCATCCGTTCCCTCTGTGACCATGATGATGTCATGATGTTCAGTGGAAGAAATGGAATTAGCTACAAGAATATATTGCAGGAAAAAAAAAGAGGTTCTAGAAAAATAAGAATACTCAAGACACAGCTATACTTAGTTTCAGGAGACTGAACAGCTCAAATTAGGTTTCCTTGTTTTGGTGGTTTTTTGCCCCCTCCCTTTGCTCTGTTGGGAATCAGATGCTCAGCACAGCATCTTCTAGCTCCTTTCACCTTCTTAATTTCAAAGTGTCGCCTTGCAATCCTGGCCAAAGTCTCATCTTCTCATCAAGAAGCTCCTGGTTCAGGTTAGACAAAGTAAATATTCCAAAGCTATGAGCCATTGTCTGTTACCAAGATTTTCAAAACCTGTGAACTGATGCTGTTCCTCAGATCTAAGGCCAGAACAGCTGATTTAACTCCAAAATAGCCTTTTAGAAGCCATATAAGGATTACAGAGATATACATGCAACATTTATAAACATAACACAGACAACCTCCGAAGAAAACATCAAAAAGATCAGTTAACAGATCTGGCAAAATCAGGTAAATTTGCTTAAGAAGCAAATCAGAAGATTGCTCAGGAAGATCTCCCTTTCAAAGGCATTTTTATACTTCTAAGCAAGAGAATTTGAATACTTCCACAAGGCGTAAACAGAACAGAACTGCAAACAAACCATTATCTAAACCAAGACTGTTTATTCTGCTCAACTGAAAGCCAACCATGAGTATGCAGGATTTAGTATTTCTCCTCTATAGTAAATCCAATTTTCTTTTCTCCCTCAACATTCAATACTCTTGCAACTGTTCAGGAGTATAAAACCTGCCTTTTTCTTTGTTGGTTTTTATTTTGTTCTAATTCTGTTCCAAAAAATGGCAATAATTTATTTTTGCCCCTGTGAATTGTATGCTTAAGTGAGGTGAGGGGAATACAAACACAAGCTGGTGTATATGTGAGTATTACTGGTGTGGATGTGGGTGCAGGAGATGGCAAAGGTACTGCAGAAGAGCAGCTGCCAGAGGTAAGCATACAAAATGTGGCTCCTACACAAAAGAATGAGATTTTCAGAGAATCTGGTGGAAAGCCTGACAAGTACATTTTGTTGCTGCTAAAAGAATTTATTTCTGCTGAAACCTATAACTCCTGGGTTAATAAAGTGAACTTTGATGGGACTAGAGGGAAATATGGGCTTCCCAGGAAAGTTAGGACAAACTTAGATGCATTTCTAGAACACAGATTTATGGAAGTGATTGAAGCTGATAAGATCAAAACCCAAGTTAACACTTTCCTTTGCTTTCCTATCACAGCTAAATAGATCTCTGCCACAGTTGGCCTGCTACCAATAAAACTAATGATGCCTGTAAACAATACATTTCACAGAATCATCCAGCTCATACAATTAGTATCCATGCATGTTGTTTTGCTTTGAATTGTGAAGGATTTTACAGAACCTGTTATTATGTTACAGCTAACTGACTATGAAAATAGCCAATGGCTTCTCAGGATTGACTGCTAAATCACAAGAAAAAAAGAAAAATAGCAAGGAAGTCACGGAAAAAAGACTCAGACAGGATCTGAGGTAATCTCACTAGTCTTGTATCTTGGTAAGGGTCTCCAGAATGAGTAACAATGAAGGATCTTGAAGAAACTGCCTCTGCCACTAGCTGTAAAAACTATGCATGTGTCCACTATGCATGTATAAAATTAAAAAGCTATAGTTGGTATATTCTTGTATTCTTTTCCTTCCTGCTTACTAACAATGCAAAAAGTAAGCATGTCATGCTCTTGTTAGAGAGATAGTCAGAACACTGCTGAAAACCTGAGCAAATGAAAACCACGATTCTGGCAGAGCATGTTAGAGAAGAACAGTCTTTTCCTGTTGGGAAGGATGCCTCCAATAACACACCCTTTTCTGCAGGCACCACCGGCCAGCTGAATGGCCCTCGACACATGTACAGAGGAGGCTACTGAAAAAAACCAAATACCTGCTAGGCAGGGATGTGGCAGGTATAAATCCACACCTGCATTTTGGTCATGTGATGGTCATATTTCCTTAGGTTCCTCAGAGATAGTGATGAGAGCTCTAAGGAAATGAGCAGTGTACAGGATGAATGAATTGCTTCAATGAAACAGATTCAACTTGTGGGCTTAAGGTCAAGCTAGAAAAGGCAGGTCTAGGGCTAACATGGTCTCTTTTCCTCATAAATTTAGACTACAATTTAGCTAATGAAATACAGGCAGGAATCTACATTTCCACTACCTCTCTATTTCTAATTTGAATGTTTAAATGCTCACTTCTAAGTATTTTTTTTCTTTTATAAGCTTCTCAGCTTTCCCAATTCTTTTTCTCCTTTATTTTACATAGGAAGCNAGCGTTCAAGTCCAGATTTAATTTATACCATTTGGTTTTTTTCCCATAGGCTGCTCCAGGCTTCTTTTTTGATGTCTTTTTTTATATATCTTTTCTAACTCAATGCTACCTGCAAGTAGATTATTCAGGTATTTGAAAGTTCGACTATGGTACATAAGGCTCTAAAACTATAAAAGGTAAAGACAATTGCTTCACTACTTGTTTATTATTTAGGTATATTCATGTGCATATATGTGTGTGTATATGTGCACATGTGTGCATGCATACAAATATATGAACTCCTGGTGGTACCAGATACCTTAACTTTTCCAAACTGCCTATAGGAAAATGTATCTTTTCATATTTCTAGTTCACCCCTTCAATATAAATCAAACATCACAGATATAATTAGACAACAATCTTTTAAATACTTCAAAACTAATTGACTGGAGTGCCTAAAAATTAACATTATGAATTAATGTTATACATTGCTATATTTCCTGAGGACTTGCTTTTCAAGGATCCTGACAAAAATTTGAAAAATTTGCAAAATTAATACTGAATTTCAGATATTATGGGGCTACTACATTTTAGATTCCATCTAAAACTGTTTGTTCCATAAACTCTTTGTTTCAGGCTAACTTGTAAAGGAAGGAAATATCTCCACTTATCAATTTAAGTCTTATTAAGGGAAGAATCTTAGTAGCTTTTCCTGGGTAAAAGTCTTTAACCAATGTGCATTTTCAGTCTTGAAGTTGCTTCACTCCAAGAAAATGTTACATTTCCAAAACAAAGCACTGGAAATTTCTAGAATCAATTAAAGATTGTCTTTCTGTAATTCAACATTTACTATGCACTCTTAATAAATAACTTATAATTATTTTTTGTTTTAATATCTGTATTACAACCCTCTATGGATCTATTAATAGCTTTGTCTTCTTAACTCTGAGCTAAAACAGGCCATGTAGCTTTGTTATACATGAGGACTGACTTTCCCAAAGACCTACCTGCTTTTCAAGTTTTACTGGGACAGGCTTAAAAATTATAAACCAGAGAGATACAATATTTTAAAATTAAATGATCACACCTATTTTTTTCCGAGATCCTCCCTATGAGCAGTATTGAAAAATGTATGCTTCTCTTCTCGATCTGACCTTTGGCTGGTCCAAAAAAACATAACTCAATTTTCACCCATGCCCTAATTTAAAGGCTTCCTTGTCTTCTAAACAACATGGTTATATAGCACATTGAAAGAACCTTCAAATTCAGAGACATATACAATAGCTCATTCCTATTATTAATAGAAAACTTTAATAATAAAAGCATTTAAAATTAAAGGGTTTTTTTCCTTAATTCCTATTTGGGAAAACTCCCATGATTTATGAAAACATGTTTACCTGTAATTTGTTTCACTGGTACTAGTTGTGCATGGCTCTGATGACACCCAAGATACATGGAGCAAGCCTCCATCTTCCCCTGGATTTCTCAGTTCCTAATTGCACAAAAAATGGAAGATGAGCATTTGAATTTCACAAGTTGGTTAGACAGTATTGACTCAAAGCATTTTTTAACAAACTTAAATGAAAATTTCATTGAATCAAGCATATTGTGCCTTAAGTCAAGAATACATGTAATTCATTTTGTAGACCATCTGTATAAATAAATGCCAACTGAAACTATCTGAATTTCTGTTCTGAGTTAAATCCTATATATTTAGAACCACAATATGCGAGTGACACAGTAGGATCTTGTTTATTGAGATACACAGTAGAACCTTAGGAACTGATATTACAGTGGAAAGTAATCTAAATTGCTTTCACAGAATTCCTGCTACTTTCAAGTAATAAAAATGTTACACTCTACACTCTAAATAAAATCTTAGTTGCTATCGACAGTTTGTATGAGATTCAGTCAGAACTACCAAGCTGTGAAAATAAGGCCCAACTTCTGTTGTTTTTGTTGATACATTTGGCATCCAATCATGAAAAACAATGTCCATGTCAGTAAAATGGCCTCCAGGCATTCAGTATATCTACATCGAGGTTAAACATCTATGTGAAGATGTGACAGCACACCTTATAAAAGATATTATTGAGTAATATAGACTTTCTGTAATAACCAAACAGTAAAGAATATAGCTTTTTAAAGGTCTCCCCATGGCTGATCTCATGACTCAAAGATGAGAGACTGTGCTGCAAGCTAAGTAATAAAATCTGGTGGATACTGTGGGCTAGCTTGTGACAAATCATATCAAAGTATTATTAAAGAAGGAACTTGAGACCCAAGACTATTATTGATTCTTGACAGAATTTCTTATAAATAAATGCTGCAATCTGATCCTGGACTCCCAAGGCCCTGGTAGAATTCTGATTATTATAGGGCAGGTTGCAAAACAGTAACATTATTATTAGTGAGAGTTGAAAGAAGACTATTCAGTGTCAAACAGGTAGCATGGTCTAAAAAGACCAGTAGGAAAATGTTTTTCCCAGGCCTCAAACACCTACAGTCACAGATTACTGTTTAAAATGGCAAAATGATTTCTGAGCTTATAACAGGGCTGTGAACGTGTAAGTGGAATGAGTCTGTGACCCTTTAGAGCACTAAGGACACACCTCCATTAGTGTCCATATTCCTGCACTGAAGAGGCTGATACAGTCAACTGAAATGACAGGGTGATAAATATAAAACCACTATCATCAATAAGACTGGAATGTAAAAGCACTTAGTTTCAGCCTAAGTAACTCACAGAAAGTTTGGTTTCAAGAACCAATGTATCATCCATCACTACTCTACCTTCTGTTGACAAAGTAATTGTAAGATATCTAGAATGGAGGTTCAATATGAACTGACAGTTTTGAAAGGAGGAATTGTGTGCTGCACTTACTCATTAAATGTATTTTCCTCCACTAAAGATGTTTCCTTTTTTAGTTTATGTATGAATAACTTTAGTTAAAGTTCCCTTGACACACTGACTTCGCTTTGAATAGCACCTATGTTCATTAACATAAAACCTGAAAGAAAATAATTTTAATGTAGCTTTTTTAACACTTCAAAAGCCTTTAACAAATTGATCGAGTACAATTATGTATTCTAAAGGGAATTTTAAAAAGATCACACAAGGTTGAAAAGTTCTGGGTAATAAAAAGAAAAAAAGCTAAGTAAAAACAGGCACTCTGCATGGAACTTTAACGCACAGTGGAAGAAAGTAATACAATTATATCTATTAAAAATCCTTAACATCTCCCAATTTTAGACAGACACATACAGTTATTGTCTGTATTACTTAGTGTGTGGAAAATACCATGCTCACTTGATAACATGAAAAAAAAAAGGTGTAGAGGTCAAGATAATAAAAAAAAAGAAGAGAAGCTAAATTACCAGTCCACTTACTACTGAGACTACTGAGTCAAGGCAAATCTGAACAACTACTTAGCAAGGAGATCACACCAATTTATCAACATGGCTGGTTGTCTTTGGGTAGGAATAGATCTAATCATGGCATTCTTCTTTAGCTAATAGCACATTATTATTGGCATAATTTTAAAAGACTGCATGATAACAGCATTCTTTCATAGACCTTATGAACTAAACAACACATTGCAGCTAAATGGATCAACTGACATTGAGCCATTAACAAATGAGAAATAGATTCCGATTTGCAGGAAGCAGTGGTTTTTCCCTTACGTTTATGGGTATAAATTTATATCTGATTATTTTAAAATAATAATTTAGATGGTGCTTTTATCATTACAGAGTACTGAAATGAAGCCACATCGGTTATACTCAGCATAAAGAAGCAGGATAAAACCATCAGTAGATGGAAAGTACAGGCCCCATGGCTTCAAGCTCTAAAGCCCTCCACTTTACTCCACATTGAACAGAGTCAAGCAAACACAGATATTCCTTGTTTGCACAAAGTATTTTCCCAGAATGGCAGAAGTTCTCTTTGGGAGGATGCTATAGGAAGACGTTCCTTTGCACACCCTTTGTGTCCATCTCCCTGTCAGCAATGCTGGGAACAGACATAAAATTGCACAGACTCAAAACTGGCTGCGCAGGGAAACAAACAGTGAGAAGAGGAAGAAAAAAAATAAAAGACTGAAAATAGACTTTAGCAACTACAAGTTACATGAACCTAAAACCTGTTCTCTCCAGTGAGTCTCTTTATACTATTGTGAAGATTCTATGGATGGATCTAGCATACACTGAGGGATTTCTACAATTCTCTATTTTCCCTCAAATCCTCTCTGTTGCACACACAGAACGAGGGTTTCCAAGTGGGAAAACTTCAGCTTAGCTTCAACATTTGCTGAACCCAGGCTTTCAGCGTTAGGCTTGACCCAATGGCTTAGTTTTAAGAGAGCTGATTTGACCTGCCTATTCTTTGTATCTGGTGACAACACTGGGCAAAAGGGATACATGACTGATGGTTTGCAACAAAATAGCTATTACTGGGTGTGAGATCACTATCATAATTTGAACAAGATTTGCATTTTGCTGCAGATAAAGGGGAGTCTGGGAGTAGGGAGGTGATGGTGTCAACAGCAGGAGTGTGGGAACAAGACCAAGCACAGGGAAGGCAATCTTTATAGCAATCTCCTAATGCTGAAGGAGTAAGAATATGGAACTTGCAACCCCACAGCCTAAGCACTTCTACTCCTTCCCAAAAACTCTTCAGAAAGGACAGAAGAAAGATAATCTCCTAATCAATTTCAAATGCCACCCCCCCGCCTAAACTCTCAGAGACAGCGATACAGGACTAAACTGAATGAAGAAATTTTATTTGCCAGTAATTCAGAGCTGCTGGCTCAACTCGAGAAATGTCTTTATATTTTCCTTAGAAAAAAAATAGTTTCATAGTACAATGTTCATATAAACTAAGTATTAGATTAGAAGTCTGTAATGTCTTTAAAAATTTAAAAGTCTATGAGTTTTTAATGACTAAATAGTCAATAATCAGAGGAAAAAGACCCCAACAATTTTGGCAGCAACAAACCAACAGCACAGTGGATCAAATTCTTTTATACATATGCACACACTGCTCTCACAGTTCTGTTATGATGTACAGAATGACTGGAGGAATAAAATATCATTCAGTAAAGTGAGGATGACAAAATCTGTCAAAGGAAGGATGTTAGAAGTAAAGATAAGTTCCAGCAAAGTATCAACTCAGTACATGTTTTGTTTATCCATAAAATGACCCTACAAGATGGAGGATTATTTTGTTAGGTTCCAATGCGCTTTTCTGGATGGGCTGGAAGGGATGTTTATGTTTTCAAAACTCAGTGATCTCTGTTGAAGCATCATTAAATCAAAAACCCAACCAAACCAAACCCAAATTAGTGCCAAGCAATCTTCAGGGAGGAGAGAATAAGTATGATTGAAGTTGAGATTTGAAAAAACAAATCTGTGTGTCGATAAATATAGTGATCAGGACGAGAGAGAGGTGTCAGACAGAAAAACCTGCTGCAATGTTTGTTGCTGCCAGCACACCAAAAATAAAGCCTAGGAGAGCTTGTTGAAAAATTGTTAGGGAAATTTGCAGAGCACTACAGATTGATAAAGTTTTTATGTTTAGAAGTGTATCATTTGGGTGGACAACAAGCAACAACACAAGAATCCTACACTGAACGTTCCCATAGCAAGATCAGCTGCTCATATCTCCAGCAATGCAAGATCACAAATGCTGCATTCTTCTCTACCACCTGCTGTCTTTTCCTGGTATCAGTTTTGTCAGGGATGAAGTCAGTTTAGGAGGTTCCTGGCCCTTCCCTAACATGTTTCTTCTGCCTTGTCCCATTTCTATAGGCACACACCCTCATGTTTAGACTGGCAGTTGTTTAGAAGGAAAGGAGACAGCAAAGTGGCTTGGATTAAACCCCTCTCTCCCTTAGGATGTTCTCCTCCCAAGGCTTCCAGCTCCCTTACAGCAAAGCTATGGGAATAACCAAAGGGGCAGAAAGAAGCAAATGGCACAGACAAGCAACTTTACATCCAAACCTCTCTCCCCAGAAAACTGCATTCTCAGTCTTGTCTTGTGAGCACAGACATTGGTATTGAATTAGGAAGCATCATCAGACTTTTAATCACTGTTTACTTTAATTAAGCACATGGTACTAATGTATTCAGATAGTAAATGCCAGTCTAAACAACATAAGTAATGGCATTCAGGCTACCTCTGGGAAAGTCTGCATCAGTATCCAAAAAGCATAGCTACCTCTGTCTTGCTTTCCTCGTTTCTGTGGAAAGGGCTGCAGAAATGGGATAGACACAGGCAAGCTCATACTTAACTCCTTCTCTACTTAAGGCTACTAAGAATTAAGTAAAGACAGCACTTTAAAAGTCAAAAAACTTATAAGAAATTGCCAAATTAAAGTGGGAAAAGTTACTGGATTATGAAGAGTGAGGAAATTAGTAAGATTTTAGAACATACATCAGGAGATGAAATGTAAAATAGAGAAAAGGACTGAAAATTTGCTGTGCTGCGAGAAAGCGAGGAGGAAGAGCTGGATATCAAATTTATAGGTCCTTTGAGCTCTTGAGTGAGGAATTTGGAGAAGGTAAATGTCATCATCAGTCTCAGCTGACTTGCTATTCTATTGCCAGATGGGACCATTATCATCTGATTGAATTATAATCATGTCAAAACTCTACTTGGATCCAGGAATTAGCTTTCAGGAAAACCCTGAGTCAAGGTAGAGCTTTCCTGCCTTTGTGATCTGTAGAACACATGATCTGAAATGGGATTTAAATATCTGTCTTTGGTTCTCTGAAACACATTAGTATGAATTCCTGTGTGGATTATCTCCATATTTTCCTTCTCATTGATTCTTTCTATAGACAAGTTGGTCACCTAAAAGGAATAGGTTTTAATAGTTTAACTATTAAATTAAATGTAACTATTGAACTAATAGTTTAAAATATGATAGTTTTTTTACTGACTGGCAATTCTTGGGAAAGGACAGATGAGAGAAGATTCATTTTGGAATTACTTGAAAACAAGTAAAAAGCAAAAAGCTCAGCAAAGCAAAAAGTCAAGGTCTGGTTTAGACCACATGCAAATTTTAGATAGTATTTCAGCACTAAAGGCATACTTTGTCTTGTCTCAGGCAACTGATTTTCCTAAAATACAAACTTATTTCAAGTAGCAGTGAGATCTGACTTAAAAACTTGTGCAGCTCTTGACAAACTATCTTTAATAAGAAAAAGTAAGCCTGTAGAATTCCTTGTTATCATGGAATTTTTAATTGTGAAACTTTTCAATTGTGAATAAAAAGGTTAAAGGAGAAGAAGCTCCTTCTGGGCTCATTCTTCATAGTGTTTTAGAAGATGAGGAGGCAGTCACAGAAACTGCATTTATTCCAAGAAAAATCTTTGGAACAACAATTCTGGTGGTAATTACCAACCAGACACAAGACATTTTACTGCTGCTGGCACCTCTTTCTCTTTGAAGGAGCAGAAGTCAGATTTCTGACATACAAGGATTTAGATCACCCAATCAGGAATAGTTCAACTTTAATTTTAAATTTTAGCAGCCTAAGGGCAATTTTAACGGAATTGCTCAGAAAGTGGCATTGGTTTCCACAACCCTTTTACATTCATCAATACCAGAATTTATGCAGGTAGGTTTGCAGCACCAAGAAGCCGTGAGTTATCTCCCTGTCACACACATATTCACTACAATTGGATAATTATTCCCTTTTACCTTTGTTTTAAGAATTAATAAGTGTGGTTATGCAAGTCTTGCATCATTCCCACATACTTTTCCAGGAAGGAGTGCCTGGAGCTGTTCATGAGATACCCAGCACAGTATCCCACTGCTGCTTCCAGGTGTATCTAGTATAGACAGCACTGTATCATTGTGCTGTTGCAAAAAGGCACAGTACAGCTTTCTGTTTGAAAAGCACTTCCTTAGCATGTCACAGTTTGCCATTGTGTAATCTAAAATTTATTATAATTTATTTTGAATACAAGAATTTCTGTATATTCAAGCTCTATGCTCTTATATCTTCAGTGTGTAAATCACAGGCAGTGTAGAAAACAGTATATTCTCATTAAGGGAAAGCTCAGCTGCAAATAAGTTATCCCAGTGAAAACACTTTTATCTGCTAATGCCTTATAATCATAAAGAATAAGGAAATAATTCTCCTCAGATGGGATTTCCAAGATGAGATTTATAAAAGGGTGCCTAACTCCCCTAGATATTACAGCCTCCAACAACAGATACAGGCTTAGAGTGTGTTTCATTAACAGATAAAAGCAGAGGAGGCTGGATGTAGCTTTCATTTCCAGAAGAGCTTTGTTGTGGTTACTCTGCTGAGTAGAAACTGTGATTCCCTGCAACATTTAGCCCTTGAGAAAAAGAAGCAGGAGACAAATCATGTGAGGAGTGGTAGGGAATAACAAAAGATTGAACAATTCTTCGAGCTTGAACATGTTCCACTATATTTTCATCTCTGTTTGGCCAGGTGGTAGTTGAAACACATTAAATGAAAAGCTATGTGGGAGTGTAACACTATGCTACAGTTGCACTTTGTGCATACACTTCTTATCTCTTTAGGAACTTATTCCAGATGTTTCAGGAGAGGAAAATAAAACAATTATCTTGGTCATGTTTTAAGATAAGCTCTCAGCAGGTCTGGAAAATGTTTTAATCTGGCCTTCCAGCTCCTTCAGCAAATTCCCTATAGCATTAATTTTCTAAAACTGTTTATGCCCCATTTTATTTTCTCTGCTATTTAATGTGGGGAGGGAATTCAGCAAACATGATAATAAAAACACATCAATATTAAGGGGAAAACACTTTTTAGTGTTTTACTTCAGTAAAATATGGCAGTAGACTGTTGTAGCTCCTATACATAAGAAAATGCTTATGATTTTAATTAATCACTTTCTCCTGATATATAGATTATAAATTGAAGTTTTACATAAAGAACATTTACTTAAAATCCTTATGGCAAAATACAATTTCAGCACCATCAATACAACATCAATATTTATCAGCCTAGGTAGGTAGAATTCTGCTTCTTAAGTCAGGGATAGAGGGAAACACTAAATCTCAAGAGATGCTTTAAAAGTAAGGGGAAATTGCATCAGCTATTTTAGTTTTCCTGTGGAAACCAACAATCCACAGAGCCTGGGTGAATCCAAACAAATGAGTAGTGAATCTACAGGACAACACCTATCACCTGTTCCTTAAAGGGAGCTGTTAGAAGAAAAACTTGTTATTCAAAATGCAATACAGAGCATGGGAAAGGGAAGGGAAGGGAAGGGAAGGGAAGGGAAGGGAAGGGAAGGGAAGGGGTGTTGTGTCATCTCTATCATATTCATAGGTTTTTCCTGTAATTCTCAGACCTCCAGGTCCATTCATTGATCACTTAATGAATACCTGACATCTTTTGCTACACTGCTTGCCACAGACAGCCAGTCCCTTCCAGCAGTGGTCAGCACACACAGTACCAGGACTCAGGGTAATTTCTACCTTTTTTGGTTTTGTTTACTCAGTTGCACTGATAAAGTCACATTTCCAATGTTTGACAGCTGCTACAAGCTCAGTACCATCACATGATATATGATGCCACAAATCTTGCTGAATTGTCCTTCTTTTCTTCAGTCTAGGACCTTTTCAGACATTTTTTCTAGCTATCCTGATTTCATTACAGCAAATGTCATATCTCCTTTAGCTTACAATTTCCCAGTCATAGAACTCAGGCAGCTACTTTAATGTAATGTTTAATTTTTAAAAATACTTTCACATTATACATCCATTCGCTTTTTAAGAGTAATTTCAAAATACTGTTATGTCCTGACCAATTTTATTAGTACTTCTCCCCCCTTTCCTATGATCAAAATTAACGTCTGTACAAAGAATACACCCTCTCTTTTAGAGGATTACTTTTCATCTTGGATCATGCATAGAATATGCTTTCTAACTCTATCTAGTGTAAATAATGTGTAAAATAATCAAAGTATCATCATGACCTGACAGCAGAAGCCTTTTGATGAATAGGGTTTTATGTAGGATTATCATATGACATTTCCAAACTACATTATATTTGAGTCATATACTATTGCATTAAATTCTTCTATCATGCTGGATTTGTACATTTAGCAAGTTATCAGCGTTCTCCTTTGTGGACAGATTTTTACAGCAACTGCAATCGAAAGCAGAAGTACAAAAGGAAAGCAGTGCAGAGGAAGGATATTCTACTAACGAAGAACCAGATCTTGTTCTCATTATGTTCTGTTATTTATTCTGCTGTTTAGTTCTGACAGTGCTATTGGATTTTTTCAGTACACCAGATGCTGATACAGTCCCTAAATGTTATACTATAGAATGCTGGATATGCTGAAGAAAACAGTGGTGTAACTACATATAAGCTGAGTTGCAAGAAATGCCTTCTGTCTCACATCACTGCATGCCATCCACAATAGTCAAATTCTCTTCATCCTACAGTTTCTCTGCAAGTGACCTAAAAATGCAGCCCATTGCCCAAAATTCAGCACCTACTGTGAATGATGCCTTCAGAGTACAGGTATGAAGTGACAGTCATGGGTGCAGGGTGACAGCCGTGCCTTCTTCCCAAATGCAATCACATACCTTAAAAAGGGTCTAGTTTAGCAGAGAGGCTTTTGTACCAGACCAAACACATCTGGTCTTTAGTACACATAAAAAATTCAATTCATTGAGTTCCTCAGTTTGTATCAAGAATGAAGCTGAAACATCAGTACAGAGAATAATACTGCAAAAGGAGAGGAGAGGAGAGGAGAGGAGAGGAGAGGAGAGGAGAGGGAGGAACAGTCCTTGTTCTTAACTGCTAATTGATTGTCCCAGTTTTATGTATGGCATAATGATGGTGATGGCCATCTATCAAGAACATTAAGCAATGTTAGCTTACAGTTGCAAAAATAAAAAAGCCTATTTTCAATAGAGAAGTCTTTCAGAGAACAGGTGCAAAACAACCCAAATACTCCTGCACCCTCTAAGGAGTGCTTTAGCATACTTTGGATTAAGGGTGCTAGTAAGGTAAGAAGAGTAGTCCGAGCGTAATGTAACACAGGAGAAACAGAAATACAAAAAGAAACTGAAAGCAAGAGGACAAAAGATGAAACAATAGGATTGAAAGGAAGAAAATGCATATGTAACAAAGACAAGTACGTGGAGAAAAGAGAGAGTGTTAGAACAGTAGGTGGGAGAGAAAAAAGAAAAAAATCTGCCTTAGCATGTTCTTCTTCCTCCCTAGACTCAGCTCTACCATCCTGTCTTGGGCTGGCTTACCCTAGCTCACAAAAACCCCTATATGTTACTACTGGTATGGAGCAGTGTACACCAAAAAACAGATTTTTAACAAACTGATTTTCAACAGATGAAACCATTCCAGGACTTTATCTCCTTTGAAGAAATTACTCAATTAAACAACAGAGTGGAGGAGAAGGAGGAAGAATGGAGAAGGGGTGAGGAATAACAGAAGAGAGAGATGTGATGGCAAAGACCACAGAGTGACAGAGACTAATGCAGGGCTCAGTAGTGTTCCCAGGGCTGGTGGTCATCCGCACCAAAAGTCAGAAAGGCTAAGATCCAATTCCCACTTCCTACCACACACCAGAGGCACAGTGATATGGTGTTTCTCAGCCAATGAACTCCCCATGCAAACAACCCTCTCATCAGTTTAATGTAGTTCAGAATTCTAACCTCTGCTGTGGTTTAAAATATGTTACTTTTCCACCCAAAATGTTGTGCAAATTCCTAAATAAAGAAATACACTTCACCTTCTCTGCCCTGAACTAATACTGTCTACTCTGCATACAGAAAAAAGAACATTTAAAAATAATAAAATAAAAAAACAAAG
>WBNO01031372.1:0-75508 GCA_013400575.1 Peucedramus taeniatus | reverse complement strand
TACTTTGAAAATTAAGAACCTACTGAGTTGTTTTCTTTACATCAAAAATAGATCTGTATTGCAATACAGCATTCAAAAAATGAAATGTTTACATGGAAATCTAATATTTTCCCATTGTCACATACTCAGCTTTAGCATATTTTAAATTAATATAAGCCATTAATATAGACCATTATACATACTCACACATAGGCATCACGTAATAGTTCAACATACAGTTGAGCACAGTGATCTGTTCATAGATGTACTATGTCCTGAATTAAGGTAAAATGATGTCAGGAAGTTTGTTCTTTTTTTTTTTTTTTTAAAGTTTGGAGAGTAGTCATCTAAAAATTATTTTTACTTGTAGAACAGTGTGTCACATTTTAAATGTTATACTGAGGTCTCGGTTCAGAATGGCCGAGTTAAGTTAAATATTCAAGTTAAGTTCCTGCCATAAAGTGCACATGATATTCAGAATTGTTCCTTGTGTTTGAGCTAGGTATATTTTTTAAAATATAAAGTTTTGCTATGCTTTGGGTTTTCTTATCATTGCATAAGGAAGTAAGCCAGAAGAGAATCCTAGTGTCCTCAAAATTAATTCTAAAATTCACAGATCTAGGATAACTTGAGCTATGTTAATCTGTACATTGCATGAAGAAAAGTGGTTTAAAGAAAAGTTGCAAAATGTCTCTTGTCTCATGAGATTTCAGAGCAAGCCAGTTTGCCAGTATGTTTTAGCATAGGTCCTGTGATGACAGGCTTCTGGGCTTAGAAAACCCAACCATATTTCTTAATCCCAGGACTGGCAAGGGCAAATGTAAGGCTCCACTAATATATGCAATCCTGTGAGTCACCACTGTCCACAGAAGCTATAGTTCTCTACTTGCAGCCTAATAACTGGGTTATTCTATAATAATATGAAATCCATGTTAGATTTTGCCCATGTCTTACAAACACTGTGTCATTTTTAGTTATTGATGGGCAAGGGTGGAAATTACTTTTTTCTCCGGCATGGAATTTCGTTTAAAATCTGTGTACAAAGGAGTGGTGTATTCCATATGCTTAAAGCTGAAACCCTCATGAATCAACCACAACTTGACCATTGTGTCAAAAGGCACAAGCAATTCATGTGAAATAATTTTATTTTAATGCATTGCAGTCATAAAGCAATGAGGATATGTAAGCCTATAGTACATTAATAGAATTAGAATTTAACTGTTGACCATCAGTTAAGGCCAGGGAGTGAGGATCAGGATGTGTGTTTCATTCACAGGACTAAAAGACTGGAGGGGACAGCTGGCATTAGCAAATGTAGTTCTGTGATATCCTAGTTAACCTGCCTGTATAAACCTGCTCCTATATTTATCATGTTCATTCTAAAACTGCTTAGGTTTCACCACTGCATCTTGCTGAAGTTTCTCTAGAACTTCTCTCCTGTGATGGTTTGAAACCTTCTTTGAACAGTCACAGCTTATTCATCATTATTTTTTCTTGTGCCAAAAGATTTTTAAACTGCTTTCTGCCTTTGTATTGTATGTATCATTATGTAATTTTGGAGGGTCGCTCCATCATTCCCCCCCTTTGTTTCAGCAGGGTAAAAAACTAAGGGTTTTTAGAGCAATGAAAGATGATACAAAGCTAACCTCATGCATATTAGTCATGCACATCATGAAAAGATATTAGCTTGAGTCTTAAAAGGGGCAGGCATGTGATAGTTTATCCAGTATTGTGATAGAGAAATGTTATTCCTGAGTTAATCTATTACATCTGTGTGAAACACATAGCTCCCCTGTAGCACAGTACAGTGCTCATGTAGTACATATTGTTTCCATTTGATTAAATACAGGACCAGAACAAAGGTCCACCTGGATCTGCCTTCAGCAGTGCTATATGCTAGATGTTTACAGAAAAGCACGAGGAACAGTGCAAGTATGACTTCTGATATTATAGCAAATGTTTGATAAATTTCTAAAGACATTTCCTATAATTAAAAAAATAGTAGTTTATTCAATTAAAATATGAAGGTAGTATGCAGGAATTATCCTTAGCAAATCCATACAGAACTCACTAATTTTTGTTTCTCTTTGACTACTTTTTCTTTCAATTTGATTGAAAAATCAGCATATGATTTATGTCAAATGGGTAGTGTCACTGTTTATCTTAAATATATTTCTTTTCAGACATATTTACTATTCTTAATTTATTCAATGTCAAAAATTAATAAGGAAAGTCTTAGAAACATGTATTAGAATCTATCATCCACAGTACTTCTTGGTATTTTGGGATGGAAATAATTTGGCTTTTTCCTCACTTATCTGTCTCCAGCTACACTTCCAGAAATGAAAGTTTTATTGTTGAGATGTGCTCAATTTTAATCATTCTCATTAGCAAAGGTGCCTTTGCCACCAAGAGTTACACCACCAATTTTGCTTGAAGACTCTAGCAAGCTATCTAATTTTTTTGCATATTTTACTTAAGGACACTCTGTACTTTCTTATTGCATAAGTCTTCAAACTTCTGTAACAAGTTTCCTAACTTCTTACTCTTGGCTCCTCTGAAACTAAAATTTAGTTACAGAATTACTTCACCTCTGTGTTTATGTAGACCAAGTTCAAATTTGCAGTGGTGCCTTTAGTTTGGACTAGAAAAATTCATAATTCCTTCAAATATCAAACTAGCTCACTCATGAAATTCAGCTGTTTATTTGGTTTTTTTTTGGTTAGGTTTGGTTTTAGGAGGTTTGGTTTGTTGGTTGGTTTTGCTATACTAAATGCAAAAATACATATTGGTGTATCACAATTACTTCACAGACATGATTTACCTAACACAGTGTCATCCAGCCCAACATCACTGTTATTTAGATTCCTCTGGGGTTTGTGATAAGTTTGGTTGTGGATACCTGTTCTGTCCAGTATCTGAAAAGAAGAACCTTAGTTTAATACAGACTCCTAATTTTGCAGCAGCTAAAAAAATTCCATTTCTCACCCAGGCATTTCACATAGGTAGAGATACGAGATCCCAAATCATTAAATTGGTCTCATTATGACAGAAATATTTTGACATGAGTTTGAGATTCAAGCTAACTAGTTGTACACTTTGACTAAATCCATATTATTAGAATTTGTGAAGAAAGGTTTGAAAATGTCAGTGTTTGAATGACAATTTACTGCTAGGCTATGTAAAAATGCTAGTTTAAAAATAACAGGCTGTAGAAAAATTGGCTTTGGATTCTAGATTTTTTTTGCATACTAAATTCTATATAGAAAAAGTACTAAGTACTAATAGAAAAAGACTATTATAATTCAATTTGGGCATAAAATTTTCTCAAATTATATTTCTCTGAATATGCATTTAGATGTGCTGGAAATTTTTAACTCTTATTTGCCTGAAAATAAGCACTATTTTCTGTACACAGAAATCAACATAAGCAATATTTACACTGATGATATTGTAGAATGCTTTCTTTACAGGATACTCTAATTTAGTTTCTCCTTACTGCTAGACAAATGATGTATCAAGGAATTTATGTTGTTATAGTGAGAATTTTCTTTGACCTAGACCTTGAAGAGTCATTTTAGCAATGCAGCTTAAGCTTTCAAAATGAGAGACACTCAGCTATTCCGGGCTTGTGATTCAAAAGCAAACCTTAAATGCAATTTTCAGAGGTGATAGTGAAATTTTTAGGGACTGGGGTGCCAGACCTAGGTTTGGAGTCTGTGGAGACCTTGTTAGGTTAGTTCTTTTTTCAGGGCTGTTGCTTTAGCTTGGACACTATGCACCTGAGAGCAGTATGGGGTGTTCTACTGTGGAATTGAAATAACAAACTAATAGGAGACTGTTAGCTTAATTCTCTGTACATGTGCTTTTCTTATGATACTATTTGGTTTTCAGTGTTCAGGTCTATGACAGCAGGGATTGATCCTGTTGTTAGCAAAGTCAATGGCAAAATTTCCAAGGTAAGTAACAATTAGAGTTTCCCAATCCTTGAAAATGTTAAAATACGCATGAACAAAAGCTTTACTCTGCTGCAGGTATGAACTGGCAAGAAATAACTCCCCAGAGTAAGAGAAGTAGGCAGGAATGAGTGCCTCAGGGCAGACAGACATGGTACTTGTAAGTTCTGCTGTTTTATGCACCAGACTTGCTTTAAGCAAAAAGCTCTCAGGAAGTCAGCACATGTAACCAACATTTCAAGTTGTAACTGATTGAGAAAGTTTGTCAAGGTTGATGTCTGTATAATCATATACAGGTGAATCATATACTTCAGATGAAGTATATGATTAAAAAGACAGAAATCTTCCTCATATTTATACGTTTTATTTACAAAAATAGTATGTTCAAAGTAATGAATCTCTTGCAAATATGTACAAAGGGACAATACTGGATGCTTTACATGGAAGCACCAGTTAGAAAGCTGATTTTCCTGGTGTCTTATCTTTAAAATGCAGTGGCCCTATTTAAACATGACAAATGAGGACAAGACCCTGCAGAACAAGCCTTGTCTAGTTCGTAGTGCTGATATCATTGTTTAATCAATGAAAAAGATGGATTTTGTTTTAGAAAGTGAGAATATATAATGGATTTCTTAAGGGATCCCAGTGAAAAAGCATGCATGAAATATTATTTAACCTGTAAAAGTAAACTGAATACAAACAATTAAACATTAGTTCTTAATTATGAGAAATGCTTATTCATATTGGGGGCAAAGAGTTACAATCACGTTTATCCAATAGAACTGATATATGTTGCTAAAATCAACTGAGTATTTTTGCAGCTGTTTTACAGAGGATTATGTGTTTTCAAAAGCTTTTCATAAATCTGTCAAAATCTAGAAAAATGTTAATAAAGGACAGAGTGTCTTGCTAAATAAATAAGCCAATTGATGCGCCAAAAGTTGGGAGGATGAGGTTGGG
The DNA here is from genome assembly GCA_013400575.1 of Peucedramus taeniatus. Lineage (NCBI taxonomy): Eukaryota > Metazoa > Chordata > Aves > Passeriformes > Fringillidae > Peucedramus > Peucedramus taeniatus. The sequence continues at coordinate 70,613 of WBNO01031372.1, read as the reverse complement.
TACATACTTCATGGTGACAACTTGAGTGTTGTGTAATTTTGGCAGCCAGCTTCATATATGCATAAAGACTGTGGTGCTTGCTGGAGGATTAGCACAAATCATGGATTTGGAGAAGCAACAGCACCAAGAGTTCAGTTGAGCACGTAGTGAAAGACTCAAGAATGGACTATGTTGAAAAAGATGATTTAGTTTAGCAAGTTCTTCAAATACATGTTTCCACTTTTGTGTAAGTATAAGGTCACTACTCAGAGTCCCTCACCTATTTACTCAACACTGGCTCATAACATGTCTCTCATGATCAGTTAGGAGTGGGAAAATGTTCAGGTTTTATTCAATAGAAATTACATGCTCATTTATTGAACACAGAGAATTGTTAAAAACAAAAATTTGAAGACAAAGCTTTAAAAATCTTAGATAGTTTAAAACTGTTAATATTTTAGCCTAATTAATTTCTGAACCAGTAGAATATTTATGTATTTGACAATTTAACTTTGTATTTAAAGGAGCAAATGATCTGTTGTATAACTTCATTAAGCCAGCTCTCTTTTTCATGCGGTTTGAATTTGGCTAGGGTTACAGTACAGTACATACTTGAGGGATTGGCATTAGAAACTAAAATGGGGTCAGAGGAGGGAAAGGTGGCTTCAGACATTTTAGCTTTGCATATTTAGAAAGATTATTTTAAAAAATAAAGGCAAACAGATATTCTTGTTTTTGCTTTGCAGTGATTTAGCAGATTTTGTTTGGTTTCTTAAAATTTTTCTCCCATATCTGAGCCAAAACACTGAAATCTCTTCTATGTCATCTCCTTTGATGTGAGAAATAGAAGGATTATAAATCACAAAATCCCTGCAAACAGAATCTACTAAGTCCCTTGGAAAAATTGTGTAAATTAATTTGGATGCACTACTGTGAAACCCAAACTGAAACAGTTTTTGTTGTAGGAAGAAAAAAAGATAGCTCTCACTACTTCACACCAGCCAAAGGAGGATAGCTATTTTGTGCAGAATGCTTAGTGGGAAAGAGCTAGCCATAGTTTTCATACAGATTAGTGGGTAAAGGGAAAAATAGAAGCAAAGCATTGCTACTAAATGCTCCTGTATAAAATAAAACACCTGTGGCTCATATTCAAGTTCATGGAAAACAAATGAGCTAGTAAACATGTAGTGTTTTAATTTAGCAAAAGGATTTTGTTTTACCATGGGGGAAGAAAGAGTATGACTCTACATTTGTTGTACTTAGACAGACAGTGCTTATATTACTCAGCATTGTACCATTTGCTTTTTTATTGCAAGTCTGGCAAAAATAAGATCAATCATCCTACAAATGATGGACTATCATGAAAACAGCTTCAAAATTTACCTCTTTTTGACCAACAGGTGTTCTTACAGATAGTACTTATAAAATGATACATATTTCTACTGGAGCCTACATATAGCCTCTTTCTGTAAGAATGGATACATAAACTGTTCACCCATATATACACCTGTACACATTCAGTGTCAGGAATATATATACATGGATATCTGTGTGTGTAGGTGTACATACATACACTAACCTATGGATAAACCATATATCAGGGAGAGAGAATGAAAGAAAGGGGGTAGGGGGAGGCAGAGGCAGATGCATATCCATCTGTCAGGTCCACCAACTCCCACAGCTCAGCACTGTTTGTTTGTGAAGACTGGGGCTGACAAGCTGCTGTTTCTAAGCACAGAATGGATTTGCTTCAGGAACTATGTGCTGACACTCAATGGTGACAGGAGAACAGCCAGGCCTGAAAGTGTGATCAGTGGAGAGAGTTAGTCCAAGGGTGGCATCAAATCTGGAACTTTGTGTCTCCTGAATGAACACCTTTCCATCCATAACTACAGGGGGAGACTGTGCCTCCAGAAAAGGGCATCAAGATAAGTGCATGGTAGAAATGCTATTTGCTTTCCATATCTGTGTGAGTGAATTCTTGTGGGAATTACTTAAAAACGGGTCAAAGGAGGGTGATGGTAAAACAGCATGTGGAAAATCTACTTAACTGATATATTTGCTTATGTTATTTGATTGACATAATTCAGCAGCTAGTGCCAGATTCTAGACCATATATTGGATGACATTATGTCTTTTGCATATAATCAAAAGAACGATATCCTGCCAGCTTCCCAGTTGTAAGCCATAAAATTTGTCTTCTGGCTACACAAATCTCAAATTTAAAATGTTGCTATAACTTGCAAATATGCAGAAATTATTTACTTTTTTGCATCTTGTTAGACTAAATATAAACTGTAACATTTATTGTTCATTATCCAGTTATTTCTTTTCCCGAGGAGTAGAAGAAAGTAATTCTGAAAGCTACTGGGGATGAAGATCAGTGCCAAATGAAATCTGAAATAAAACCATCTGAAACAAGCAGCAAAGTTGTACATTCCTCTGCCATATTTTGGTATACAGATAATAATCTTTTCCCTTAGGATATAACCCTGTTCTTCTGACAATAGGTATTTGCTTCTGGCTATGATTTCTAGAATCATAAGTAAGTAAATTACTTCAAAGTATGATTTTTATCAGTCTGAAATGGAGGTATGCTTCTGAATCATAGATATACTTTAAAATTGGTTTCTTTCATGTTAGTGACATGTACTCAGATTCCCTAATATATGGACTTTGACTGCTTTTTATCTTTTTACCTTTCTTTATATGAGAAAGCGTATCCTGTCTTTTTTGTTTGTTTGTTTATTTTCATATTACACATTCCTTTCTTTATTATCTGAGAAACAAATTTTTGGGTGATATTTCATTTAGATAATAGCATAGAGAATATTCCAACTCATCCGTAGGGCAAAATATACATTTTTTCACGTCTCAGATAAAACAGTGATAACAGTAAAATAAAAATATTACTCAACCCTTTATTTAAATGACTGAATTGTCCAATAACCTAAAAGCAGGTTGCATATATGATTTAAAACAGACACAGGCTTCTGACCACAGAAACTTCTGAACTTGCTTTAATTATAACAATTTCAAAATTAATTCAGCATTCAGGGTATGAGGAGTAGGAAATATTTTATATGTCAACTTGAATATACTATTCAATAATAGTATAATATTTTATTTTTATGTCGTTCAATTTTTTTCTTCTCTGTTATTTTTAAGCTGACCACTGGGCTATGAAATGGAGAAACATACTGCAAATACATGCTGAAAAAATGGGCAATGAGGGACTGTCTTAGGGTTACAATTCTGTGGGATGGATAAGGCAATCCACAACAGGTTGGGATACCTTGGAAGCATAGATGAGTCAAAGCAGTTTGTCTCCCTGATCATTTCCATATACTCTATAATAAATAATCAGAGCCCAGTTTTAGTCTCTTCTGTGAGTGACAATATTGGGGGAACAGAAAAGCATCAACAAAGTAGATAAATCATCCTTTAGACATAAGGTAACCAGAAAGGAGGTCCAGAATCTAAATTTCAGCTGCCAGGTTCAAGGTCCTGAACAAGGACTCTGGCAGGGTACACCCATTCTGCAGTGATAGCAGGAACAAGGTTCCCTTTGTGGTACTGAAGAAGGTAGTCACCTTCCTCACCTCTGGCACCACTGGCTCATAACACATCTTTAGTAAACAGTTAAAAGTGGGCAAATTCACCAGCGCTCTGTATTTTAGTTGGTTGGGGTTTTTTTCTGCTTTAACATCTTGTTAGGAGTATTTCATCATGTTCAATGCTCTGGGCAACATCACATGTTACTCTGCATGTCTTAGCTTGGCTGAAAGAGCTTTTTGTCTACACTTTTTCCCTCCCAGCTAAGGGAAATTGCCTCGGCTCCTTTTTTCCATAACTGAAAGTTTGTTTATGTTTGGCTGGTGCTGTGCATTTTGTTAGCAAGAGTAAACTGGTTTCTTTTACAGCTCCATTATTAGTACAATACCAGATGGATGTGTGTTCCTCCTGTCTCATCCTCCTCTCTTTCATTCTTTTTTCTCTGCTTATTACACAATTTGTTTTTCAAAGACCTATCTTGATGTTCAACCTCTGATGTTCAAATCAAAATAAGTAGTTACAGTACTTTCTGCTAAGAGATACTAAGTGTATATTGAGAAATTATGCCCAAAATGTTACTAGAATGAAATTTTGCAAGTTTAGGGGAATTATAGAGACATCTGAGGTCTAGAAATAAAACCAAACCATGTCACCCTGAATTTTGGACACTGATTTAACAGTATAGAAATTCTACTTTTCAAATTTCACTTTTAAAAACATATTAAAATACCAAAGATACTAACTGGCTAAACAGCTACTAAATACACAGAGGTTTAGAGTACTCCTAAAAAACTAGAGTTTTCCATTAGTAACAGAATTTTGGGATCAAGAAAAGTGTTGTTTAGACATCTACTTCAAGCTACTTCAAGCCCTGAAGGACAATCAATTATTGCTGCTACTTATCAGAATTTTATGAATTGTAAAGGTCTTCATTGAGGGAGACAGGTATAAAATGTCAAAGCATGGCCAAACTCAAAAGCTGAATGTCTGCCTTTTGCATGGACAGAGCGTGTGTAGGGTGTGGAGAGGCAGCACACACCGTTCCTCGTGACTCTCCCCTGCCTGTTGCGCCGTGGCACTCGCGGCACCGCGGCCGCCCGTGTGACCACCAGCCTGCCCACAGCCACCCGTGGCACAGTAGCTGCAGACAAGGGCAAGTGGGCAAGTGGAGCAGCTGCTGTGACTCACCTGCTTCCAGCAGTGAGCTTGCTGCTGTGGTCTGCTCCTCTGTTTGCACACGTGTTCGTACACACACTCATGCATGCACCCCTTTTCTTGCTTGGATTTCCCTACCAAGGTGATGATAGTACGTATGAAACACAAATCTCAATATACAACCTAAAGTGTGCTACTTCTAGCTCATTTACAACACACCAGTACTCACTCCGAGTAGTTCTTGGCAGTGAAGAGGAACAATTGAAGTATAACCGCAGAGGATAATTAAGAAATAACATCGTTTTTTTCTTTTGCTTTCCTTGACATATTTTCTTTACAAGACTCCATTCAACTTTAATTAAGTTTTGCTTTGAGGCTCTGAACCTGGAACAGTGCATTTTTATTTTCCTTGTAATATAACCTTTACCTTGCAGGTAACAAAAAAATGAAGTCTTGGAGCTATAATCATCAGATCATAGAATGAAAGGATTATAAGTTTTATACAGGCTAAAAAATAAAACCTTTGAATTAATTAGCATTTTATGAGTTTCAGGTTCATGTGAACTATCAAATTAATAGGGCCTTATTCTATTCTTATTAGGTGTTAGAAGAGTATTAAGTCAGAAAATGTAACTCATGTTCAATTTAAGAGCTCTTCAAACTAGGAAGATGTTGGAAAGTGATTAAAGGATAGTGTCTGAAAGCTTCACCAGCTTTAATAGTTTAAACTAATATAAGCCATAGGTTTGGGGGGGTTTAACCTGAATAAGATGAATAAAATTCTACATCAAACAAAACAGCCTTTTAAACTGAAATATCTTGTCTTCAAAGTTACTTTTATATCTCTGATATGAGCACTATAATTTCTAATCTTTCCTTTCAATGTAGCATTACAAAGCCTATACTATTGCTCATTATCCAATCCTCTGTGAGAGATGCAATCGAAACAAGTGAACTAATCAGTCAAAGGTAGATGAAGTTGCAGCTCTGAAAGATCACAGAGCATGAAAAGTTAGTAACAAAGCACACATTTTCTTGTCTATTAAACAGGCAAATCATTCTAAATTATACTATATATGCATGTCAAGCATTTTTAAAGACAATATCAAAATTCTAATCTAATTTTGATAATGAAATATGTTAAACATTTCTGCAGTTTTATTTTTTGAGTCACAACAATATTAACTTCTCTCACTGTTCCAACAAGCAAATATGAGTTTCCAACAATCAGAGACACTTATCTCAATCTAAGTATAAGAATCAGAACTAAAGGTTTCACTGTCTAAAGCATAATCTATTCTAAGTTCCTGTGCTGAAAATGCAAATAAGGAAGTATTTCACTGTACATGGTCAGAAACTCAAACTAATGTTATAGTTTTTCTGCTATGGGTATTATATGTGGCTTTGTAATGTAATTTTTGGAACATTTAATATCCTATTAGCGTCCTATTGCTGAAATGAAAAACATTAATAGATATTGATCATGCCGAAAAATAAAAAGCCAAACTACAAAACAGACACTTGAAGGGGTGCAGAAATGTCAAAATCAGCATTGATTTCAGAGAATAGCCTGACACATTCCAAAGAAACTGTTTTTCTGTTGTGCAGCTAAAGCTTCTATCACGTGCCCTAATAACTACAGCAAGAAAGGCGGAGAGAAATTCTGATTTGAGATCAACTTATTTTTGGAACTCTGCTCTTCAAGGTAAAAATTGTTAAGAGAAAGGAATGAGCACAACCCAAACATAGACAGTACCACTTCTTCAATGTAGTTTTGATTTCATGCTGAAAACCCTAGGTCTGAGGCAGAAATTTTGTCAGAAACCATGACACTAACTTAACTTTGTGCCATTGTGCTCTATTGCTCATGAACTTAGCTTCAGATCCACCATCCAAACTTCTCTTTCAGTGCAGCAGCTGGCTACAGCTTCTTTTGTGAGGGGAAGGTAGAGATTGTGGAATAAGGTAAGTGCTTGGAAAAAATGGCAAGCTCACAGAAACAGAAGAATCCTTCAATATTTCAGTGTTTTATCTGGTCAGCTACAGAGATTTCAGAATCTTGCTGACAGGTTAAAGAGGCCTATTTCAACAGGAATATATGACTACAGGCTATTTTTTGAACTGTTAAAACTATTTCACAGTTGAATGCAGATAAATATTCATCTGTAACTTAAACATTTTTCCCCTGTGAAGATCAGCAATTATGATGGTGCTGACTTTGTTTAAAAGTTAAAGTCATTCTCCTCTTTGTTCATTCCTCCAATCTCATTTGGCTTCCTTATGACTGCGAAAACTTCCTCTGACCTGAATGTTACAATAACATTAGAGTAAGACACATTTTGAGTCAGGGTTTAATACTGTTTTGATCAAACATCAGGATGTGATAAATAAGCACCTTTTAATGCAGATTTCTTCAGTGTAGTCCATGCCCCTTGACTTTCTCCTTTACTAAATCATGAGGCACTATACACTCTGCTACTTGTTGTTTGCTTGGTCAGGGGACCCTGGGCAGCTGGGAGGACAGCACCATAGCTCCAAACACCTCTTTGACCTCATTCAGGATGATGCTGATCAGGTCCATCTGGGCTATAGGACTGAAAAAGTACTGAATCTTGCAAAGTCCAGAACAATATCCACATCAGCATCTGGAGAAGGCTAACCCATATTTCTCCTTCTTTGTTCAGAGCCGTTACTACAAAGGGCAGCCAACACAATCCATGCGTTTGCTCAGCAGCCCTGCTATCCTTTTATCAAAGTGCTTTTCTGTTCCCAGCTTCCTCTCCAATTTGCTGCAAAAAAATTGCATGTGCATAAAATGGGAATGGAAATTTGGAGACACATGGTGAGGAAAGGACCATGGTAAAGCAGTATGCTCCTCCACAACATAAAGAAGCATGAGCATAAATTGCTGGACATTTTATAAAATGGCAACAGAAGTTTATCTTGACTACACCAAGGTGGGTTTTTCCCCTAGCCATATAAAATTAGTATTAAGCAGCAGAATGTGGCATCAAATTGTACAAATTAATATGACCTTCTACACAGAGTTGAAGAAAAAGGACTGTCTTTCAAAGTGTTCAAGCAAAGAGAAGATGGGTTATTTTAATAACAGTATCATGCAGGTTCTTGTCCTGTTAAAATATTTTTATTACTACTAATTACTTATGTTCTAAGGGGAAAACAATGGTTTCTCTGTTCATTCTTAGACTACCTCACAGCCAGAGTGTACCTGAGCCAGCTTGTATTTCTTAAACCAAGTGCAAGCTGTATTCTTGATAATAATTAAGGCACAAGAGAGAGTGAAGATTTGACTAGTTCTATGTGGTTTTCTCTGTAAGAAATTTGTCCTATAACATTTTAAATTTGTTCTTTGTACATTTCACATAGTCTTAATAACAGATCCATGTTTTTACGAATTGTATTTATTTTCCAATAGGTTCATAAAGCTAGATGTAGAGGTACTTAACTTTCTCTACAAGGACCTAAGAATTTCTGAGATCAGTTTTATTTGTTTAAAGTGACAATAGAAATTCCATTTTGAAATCAGATATGCAGCTTTCAATTGGAGAAAATCGAAATTAGGGGTTTCCACACTCTTTCTAACATCTGCGTTTTTGAAGGTCAGACCTCGCTCTCAGTCCCTCAGTGTTTTTTATTGAGTGTTAGTGACTTTCTCAGTGACACCACTTCTGGCTGGTCCCTAGAAGCACAATCTGGCAAGGTTGAAGTCTGTCTGTCCTTGCTGCCCACTGCATTCTCTTTAGTGTCTAAGTGAGACTGAGCAGCTCTTACTGTTGCTGTTTCCCCTCTGTAGTTTCCATAGGAAAGATGCAATGTCCCTCCAGACATCCCACCTGATCTCATCTTGTCAACTATAAATAAGGCCTCTTCAAACCAAGAGAGAGAAGCCAATGTTTTGAATTATTATTGATTATTATGATGATGATTGTGATTGTTATTATTATTATTATTATTATTATTATTATTATTCTCTGTATTTTTCAGTCATTTTTACTTTTTTACCACTTAAAAACCAGTCTTGGTTTCAATGTGCTGAACACTGCATGAACATAACTAATGAGATAGTCTGTGTCCCTAAAAGCTTTCAGTCTGAAGGATAGGACATAAATAGTAGATGAAACAATCAAATCAACTGGACAAAACTGAGGAAAAACATGCTCAAAAAAACCCCAACAATCCACAGTTTAATGCATTCTGCATCACAGCCACAATTTTCCCATCTGTTTCTGACTGATAACAGACTGAGAGATACCATTCCCCCTGTTACTGCTTAATTTAGTAAAACGTTATGTTAAAAAGATGCCTCTCTGAGGGACATTAGTGAAAGGAATACAAGTGAATACAAAGCTTAAGAAGTTTTGGTTTCCCAGTTATTCCAAAGGAAAATAAATGCAGTAAGCATCAATGTGATTCTTTGCTGCCCTAGACTGTCAACAAAACTGGTGGTTCTAATTACAGGCAAGTCAAAGAAGCAAGTACTTCTCAGTCTTTCAGCCTTTCTTTGTGTAATCCTACCAAAGTCAAGAGCTGTACAGGATAGGATTCAGACACAGGAGGTTGAAAATTATTTTCAGTTCAGGAAACAGATGTAAATAAACCCAATCAAAGTGTAAAGAAGGAAGAGGTTTCTTTTTCCTTTAACTTTCCAGAGGAAGGAAAAAATATTTTAAACAGTGCCATCCAGAAAGAGTAAATCTAAGCAACTTTTGCTTAAAATAGCTAAATGCATAATATATTTGAAACCTTTTACCCATCTTTTATTATATTCCCATAATTTTTACATCAGTGGAAGCCAGCAACTTATGTCTATTATAATTATGATTCACAGTAATTTGTTGTCTTAAAGATTTTTGGCAAAAATCACAAAGAAAAGAAAGCTAATAGAAAAATTAAAGGCAACATTTCTATATTTATTCACCATAGAAAAAAGATGATTTTTGATATAGTAACTACATCTAGACAATTTTCCTTTTAAGATAAATCTTCGATTTAAGGTTTATATTCCAATGTAAAGGCTGCTATGTGGAGAATTTATTTGAGTCTTGTTTAGCTTCATAAGGAATATTTAAAGGTTCAGTTGTATTTATCAAACTGATTCTTCATTGATTTTTTCTTTTGCCATGCAGCTTATTGATTTATTTCTTTCGACTGAAAATTGTCTGTCAGCTGTTCGATTTGGCCGCCTGAATTTTCAAAAACTTAATTAGGAAGCAAACACCTCATCCTGGGTTATGGATGTGAGAACTTCTGGCAGAGGCAGAGGCACACACATCTGGGGCAACGGCTAAGTGAGCTGTGTCCAAGCCCAGGTGAACTGTGTCCCTGTGCTGCCCCTGATATTCTTCCCTTCCCTCAACCAGTCATGTAAAGATCATTCAAGCTCCTCTGTCTTACATTGTGATCATGGTAGTTAAAATATATTGCACAATAATTATAATATATTGCACAATAATTTACAATCTTTATGGTACAATAATTTATCTACATCTCAGAGGACTAGGCTGCTTTTGTGGTTTCTTCATAGGTAAGAGGAAAAATGTAATCCCATCTAATAATGAATTTTATAGCAAAAAAGTTTTCTGGCTGCATTTTGAAGTGTCTTCACTTTTTCTTTTCTTTCTTTTCTCTGATTTGATCAATAGTCTTCGATTTGCCAGTCAGGCCATCTCGTACTTGGCTGCTAATTTAGAAACTTCCGGAAACAGATTTTTTCACCTTCAGTTTTCTATTTAACACATTCCAAGCATCACTTCTCAGGTAACATGAAAGATAATTTCTTTCTCATCACAAGAGAAAAGAAAATTTCTAGCTATTTTTAAAATTATTCTGAATGGATGGAAGCAGTCTGCAATTTTTTCTGACCATGTTTCTTTCTTTTGTTTGGTTTGAGGGCTTTTTCTGTTTTGTTTTTTTTTCCCTGGAAGTCCCAAAACTGATTAAAATTCAAGCTGTTGAGACAAAGAAATTTTGAAAGATTAATTTGATATCTTTTATTTCTTTAGTATCCTTTAACTAACCTTGGTAATTAAAGGATTCTAAAGAAATAGAAGACATAAGTTACCCAATAATATACTGAATAGCATAAACTACATCCAAGAGAGAGCTATGAAGAAATTATGCTCTTTGTTTAATTTAATTTTTTTTTTTTTTTTGCTTTTGAATGTAGGCAGGGTGAAGACACAAAGATTTGTGTAGTTCATATATAATTACAATCTTCAGGACTAATTTTTTTCAAGATTTTGCTTCCACTAGCAGAAAAACAGGATAGAAATCATAAGGTGAATAAATATGAGAGCATCTGACCAAAAAAATGCTAGAATGTTATGAGAAGGAAATAATAAAAGATATAGAAGGGATAGAAGGAAAGGAAAATCAGGAACTAAAGAAGTGAGCTAAAACACTAAGAGAAGAAAATAATGGTACAAGAATAAACTTGCCTGTAATTTCTTCTCAGTCTTGGCTTACAGAGTTTGCTTTTAAATACTGTTCCAAACATAATTATTTAAATATATCAGATGATGGTCTCCACAGAAAATAAGATTACCATATACCATTTCACACATCAACTCCTAATTTCCAAGTCAGTATAGATCTCCTAGTTTGGAATGATTCACTGATCTTAAAAGATCTTAAGTAGAGATTCAACATACAATTAAACAAACATACAATTAAATTCCAGTCCCTGGGTTTTTTTTACATATGCTATTAACCTGTCCCTATGTTTTAGTAGATTTGACTGTGTTACTAAATGTCTTTTATTTTTTTGGTAAAATATATAGTTATGTATATATTGCTTTTTCCTGTATGTGTTTTCTTGAGGAATAGGAAAAACTACATTTTAATGGGAAATTCATTATGAATTGGTCAATACTTTCATTTATGATTCTGCTGTCTTTTTGTGCTATATGCTTATATGGAACTGGCTTCTTGTTATACTTCAGAAGTAATTGTATTCTATAAAACATATCATTCTTTGAAGACATTAAGAGGAGAATATTTAGCTGTACAGTTTATCCAAAGTCTAAGTAAAAGGAAGTCTGATGAGTTGTTTTAAATATATCACTTTCTCAAGACAAAGAAAAGTGAATTTTTATTTGGTATTAAATTATTTTGTAAAACCTTATTGGAATCTTTATTCCTGCTAATAATCATAATTCTTTTAAATTGCATGGCACTATCATATACAGTAAATAATGTCATCTTCACAGAAATATATACTAAAGCCTAAATGACACCTTAGTGTGAGGCAAAATTAATAGCGGTAACCAGTAGCAATATTTCAGCCTCTTGTCAGCTTGTAGCTGATTAAATATTAATTCTTATGTCTGTCACAGGGAATTGAGATTACTGAGCTACCACACTTATCAGCCATTATCAACTACTAAATATTTAATAAAAAATGATGTAGCAAATCAGTGCTCTTAGGTGTTGCTGTGGGTCGTGGCTTTTTTGGGCATCACATATCAACGTATCAGTACTCCTAAAGAAGCCAAGAAGTTCCACGCTAGGACACGTGCAACCCACAGCATCCTGCCACTTAACACAGGTATGGGTGCATTGCTCAGACAGCTGCTCTTGAATTGCCACAAAAGACAATCTGACATATTACAAAAAACTGAAATTGATGGCACTTTCAGGCTTTTTTAGATGGCTGATTTTAGGCTAATTGATGTCTTTAATCTGCTGTGGTCATTACGGCTTTAAACTGAAAGAAACTAGATTAAGATTCTTTACTGAGAATGGTGAGGCACTGGCACAGGTTGCCCAGAGATATTGTGAATGCCCCATCCCTGGAAGCATTCAAGACCAGGTTGGATGGGGTTTTGAGCATCCTGGTCTAGCAGAAGGTGTCCCTGCCTATGGCAAGGGGCTTGAGAGTAGGTAATCTTTAAGGTCCTTTCAAACCCAAACAGTTCTGAGGTTCTATGATTTAAGAAGCAGCTGAGCAGCCCCAGAACCTGTCTGGTACCTGACAGGAGCAGAGAGAGGCAGGTCAAACCCAAAGCTTCCAATACGGGGGACTAAGACCAGAAGCTGGGAGGATGTTTGGGAGTGCCACACTCTTCTGTGGAAATGCATATGTCCTGTGTCCTTTCATCCTTTACTAGACAGCCACTTGTGGCTACTATTGCAAGGGTGTTACTTACTCTTCTTTTACCTACCCTTTCAAGTATAGTTAGGGAACTGCAGCAATAGTCCCACTAAGTTGGGTTAATTTTAAATGTGGTTAATTTCTGAGCTGTGTATGTGGGGCTATTGTCTGTTTTTATTTTTTGAGGTACACTTAATGAAGAAAAAGCTTGTAGAAAATGTTGGTAAGCATGATTAGTTTCTTTTGTGTGTGTAGAAGTAAAAACTGTACTTAAAAAAGTCTTAACAAACACATGAATATTTTTAATTTACTAAAAAATGAGTATTTGATAATATCTATTTGCTATAGTTATAAACTTTGTAATTTTTGAGAGTTGACAGATCCTGTAAAAACAAGAAGTTGTACAAGTTGACAGTTAAAGTACTAATGATGGGTTTTGTTTGACCCTTAGAGATGTGAAACATTTGTACTAGTGTTTATGTATTTTAATGAAAAAAGTATAATTCAGTTTTGCTTGTTTAAAAATGTTTAGTAAACTGTTTGAAACACCTATTTTTAGTTTGTTTTCTCTCACATTTCTTTTTGCTATGAATCTTGATTAAAGGAACTGAAAACTGTAGGAAATTACCGTTTCTGTGACCCGAAGACCTTGATGTTTTAATTACAGTCCTTCTCATTTCTGCTTTCATTCTGACCATAACATGAGTCACATGCCTCTCTGATAATATAGTCTCTGCTAACTCTATTCTGCTTCTCTGCACACTGTGATTTCTGTATGCTAACTTATGTCATGCCAGTGATTTCATACACTGATTAACTGAATTACTTATTGAATGGAGACGTCTTTTTTTCCTGTTATTTCCCCCTTTACTCAAGCCTGCAACCTTCACAAGAAAAATAAAGGCTGTTGTGTTCCATGAGCCACACAGCTCTTTCTCAATCAGGAAATATCTTTCAAATTAGGGTATTATGTTGCTGGGCTTTTTGAATTATACTTGTGATAGCCTCATTTCTAGAAGTGACTGGGCTTCTGCAATTCTAGTATTCAGAAGAGTATATATCCCTTGATAACCTACACATGATGTCAACTGCATGTGACTTTGCTCCTAAACTGAACAAACTAAAAAGTAAATTGTCTGTGCCTATAGAGTTTTATCTGTTGGTATTGCTATATGTCTTCTCCACAGAAAGCCAGCACTTCAGCCATAATGAATGGCTTGTACACACATAATTTTGTCTTTGAACTCATCACTCTCTTTACAATGAAAACTGGAGCTGAGGTGTTTTAATGACATCCTATATGCATAGATATACACACATGATGGATAGATAGACAGAGCAAAACAAACAAAAATCCTCCTTTTGTTGAATCAAAAGTGTTTCTCACCTGTAGAAAAATTAACAATGCACAAATTCAAATCTTCATTTACTGTATGTATATTTGCATGTTGCCATTTCCTGAAGAAAGACTTATCTTTTCTATCAGTTCATGAACCATCAGTCCTTTAAAGAGGAAGTCCCTTCTCTGTAAAATTTGGAATAATTGCATTCATTTAAATATGGTTTCACATTTTTTTCTAATTATGATAAATCATTCTATTAAAATATTAAAATGAATATTAAATTTTATGTATTACACAGAAGACATAATTTGAAATTGTACACAGAAAAGAATTTGAGGCCCAGATTCATCACAGTGCTTCAATTACTTATTGCCACAGGAAATGATGGGAAGGAGTGGTGTGTAATACTGCATATGGCGTTTGATCTCCCTTTTGTCCTTTTCTTATAGTATTAGATGAAGGCAAATCATATATGACAAATTACAATTGTAATCCTGTTTTTTATTTAAAAGAATAGATTTTGTAGAAAATTTAAGTGTTGTCCAAAATCCCATACAAATTTTCCAGCTTTTCTGCTACAGAAAGGTTTAAAAAGATGACCCATGTGTCCTGAAAGGACCAAAAAAAGCTGAAAAGCAGATACTGAAATACGAAATAGAAGACACACTTTAAAATTAATTGTAATTTTTTTTTGGCTGGTTATTTGTTTGCAAACATTTGGAGCTTTCTTTATCATTTTTGCAATGAGAATATTTCTGTTTATGGCAGTATAAAGAGTCCTGATTTCAGATTTGCTTTTAGTTTTCAGACAAGTGCATTCCAAGATGTAATTTGTTTCCATTACCTTCTTGTCATAAAAACCCTGGCCCCAACAGAGCTTTCAGGAGCATGTTCCTCTATTGTAGAACTAAAAAGAATTAAGAACTATAAGGATTTGCATAAGTTGTTTTGGATGGCTGACATAAAAAGGCCAGGAATGACATTCACTGAACCTCAAATGACTATAAATTAAAAAATGCATAAAACAATTACATTGAAAATATTGAGGGGAAAAAAAAACAATGCAAAAAAGCCGCAGATGAAGATATCAAATTGATCTCTTCAGGGGGAAAGAAAACTGTCATTTCATGAGAATTTTAATTTTCAAGGAATGAAATAAACTTAATGATCATTATACAGAAGCTGAACAGGAACATGACTAGGATCTGGCTCAGCACTATCCTTAAAAGGTCATCTTGGCCTGATACAAAAGTCACTTCTCTATTCCTCATCCTAATTCAGTTCTCTCAGAGTTTACAGATATATAAGTTCATAAAAATGGTGTCATCTTTGTATCACACATTTACTGCAGTTCTGAGACAGAAGTGTTTATGCACCATGATAAAACTTGTTTTTGATTTAGTAATGCCTTAGCCTGATTAGGATGCATGGAATACTTATCTGCAATACTTTTATCTGTAAGATTTTAATTACATGACACTCATATTTAGGCCAACTTTGCTCAATATTCACGTGGAGCTGTCATTTTAATTTCATATTGCATAAAAGTGCATATGAGTATTTTGAATGAGAACAGAATACACATTGTCATCATTCACCCACAAAAGGCTTATTCCTTTATTATGTCTCCATGATTCATGCTGAATTGTATATTACTCCTCAATGAATTCTATGGCAACCCTTTGGCACCTTGCCGAAAAAAGCAATTTAAAAATGCATAAAATATTTTAAAATGTCTGCAGTTCTTATTTTCTTAATATTTGTACCAAAATGGATGTTATTTACAAGCTATGAAATACAAGAACCAGGCCAGAATTTGCTCTTAGTTACCTGTGTTAATAGTTCTTTTGGTGTTTCCAGGGCTCTGTTCATGCATGTATGTATGCAAGTAGATACACATAACTGTAAAACCTGCCAGGCTCTTCTGTTTGCCTTCTACATGTTTAAGGATCACCTAGGTTTTTCTTTATTCAGCAAGTTGGAATTGATTCACATGCACTTCAGATTGGTTTGGTTGAAGAATCCAGAAAAATCTAATTACTTTTTCAAGAAATCATTTGAACAGAGATTCATGAGACTTCATCCAGGTATTTCTTGGAGAAGTTTTTAGAACCGCCAGGAAACTTTTTGTGTAGATCAGCTAAAATTTGTAATGAAGTCTTGACACATATGAGGCTACTTGGTTAACCTCTTTCAGAGAGAATGCCACTGCATTCCTACAGGCATTTTATTCTCTTTTAGTTAAACTTTGGAAAAGGCATGCTAAAGGCTTTTGGTAAAGTGGTGCAACGTTAAGGAGGGGGGAAGATGGTGTTGAGTGGTTTGGTTTGTTTTTTGATTTTCCATTGCTAATTTGTAGTCCTATTCAATATTGTTGGGGAGCAGTATTTATATCATTTTCTCTAACTTTGTTACTCTTTTTCAGGCCCTAAATGTGAAGTAATATTCATGTGTCACTCATTCATTTGCTTTCCATATCCATATCTGCTAACTGACTTCTCAAAAATATTTACACAGATCTGTGGCCTAACGTGGATTAAATGTACAAAAGATAATCGTGATTAATTACAGTACATTCTTGATTCATGAAGATACATGTTAAGGTAAATTTGACTGCCAAAATAATTGAATGTTTCTTCTTTTATGCATTTCTAATTGAACACAATTTTCAGCATCTTAATACAGCTACAGTTCTTGAAAACTTGCAGCTATACTTGTACATATAACATAGAAAAAGATACTCTTTTAAAACAATCTCAACATTATGGTATAAATTTTATTCCATTGCTTGATGTCAAGATGGCAAGAAGCTGAGCTTTTTACATCCATAAATACTCTGAGTACCTTAAAAAAGTCTTACAGCTAAATCTCATCATGCTTCCTCTTAAAAATATTTTATCTATGCAAATGCTAAAAGAATTAAATGCAGAAAAAAACTGGATTGTCCTGTTGCAAACTTAAAAAATAATCTTATTTCTTTGAGCTGGCAGAGAAGAGCAGCCAGCTTTCAGGGACAGAAATGTTTTCTATTATACTGACAGTCCATTAGCAATTCTATCACACGCTTTCTTTCTCCCTCTGCTCAGAAACATGATACAAATGTTATTGTCTCAAGCTGTGTTTATGACACAAGCTGTGGCAGAAAAGTTAGTTGTTTTAATTTTTTGAGGGAGGAGGGGATGTCTTTTACAAAAATTTTAGAATTGATCCATGTGCCATCATGTTTTAAACAGATTTTTCATCACACAATTTATTTCATTGGGGGAGCTGTTATAAAAACAGTAGAAAAGACTTGGGTTTTGAGTTGGATTTTTTTTTTTTTTTCGGGGGGTTTTTTGGGGGGGTTTTTTTGGGTTTTTTTGGGGTTGGGGTTTTTTTTGGGGTTTTGTTTTTTTTTTTTTTTTTGTTTGCTTGTTTGGTTGGTTGTTGTTGTTGTTGTTGCAGTGTATGCAGACTTTAATGTTACAGTACAGCTCTCATATCCATTCCAGACATCACTGACATTCTGATGTATTGTGCAGGTATAAAATTATAAAATCAAGAATATATTTTGAGTGCCTTTCCAGTTAGGTAACTTCACTCTAAGCACTATTTCCCTCACAGATTCAGTGGCTGGCCTGCTACTGAACTAGTAGTCTGAAAAGCTCACATACATTAGGTGAGAAAATATAAACCCTGTGAAGTTCACTGGAGGCAGAAATCTTGCTAAGCTGGACACTCCCTTTTTACCTTAAAGAAGCCTTTGTTGATGGTAGGAACCTCCAGCCACTTGGGATCTCATTTACCAGGAGAGAAGCATGTGGTAACTATACCTACCTTGTAGCTGAGCACTGAAGAAGTTAGAGTACTTTCTTGGGAAGTGAGAGGCTTGGCTTGTAGATTTTACAGCACCTACAGGTCAAGCTACATCTCCCCCCAGCAGATGACTGGTAGCCCATGAAGTATCTTTGGCATGGATGCTGTGGGGCACTCCTTCTGACCTTGACGTACTGCACAGCTTGAGAGTTGAGGGTGATGTTCCCCAACTGAGCGACAACAAGAGCAAGTTTCTCAGTACTGAAATGCCATCCTCATTCCTAGACCTTTTGTTCATCATCTGTGCAATAATCACCTGGGGAGAATCTCCCGAGAAGTGAAATGAATATCCCGCCATTGCGCTCACCCGCTGCACGGGTGCTCTGCCAGCAGAGCCTCAGCCAGCGAGTCTCAAACCAAGACCAGACACACTTAGAGTGGTCCTCTGTGCTGTTAGTTTGAAATATATAAGGTCATGATGCAGTTGTGTAAAAGCAGGCATGTCCACCACTTTGCAGTAGAAATTATTGAACTTCTGTTTTACAGATGGCTTTCTCAAATTTTGTTGTTCTGTATATGGTATTCTTTAGTAAATACATTTAATGTCATTTAGAAGACTCCTATTTTTAATATTCAATAGTGTTATTTAATGTCAAAAGTGTTTGTATCTTTCAATAATATGATGAATTAAGAATGTATTTGCAGCATATGTGGCAAATTATGCTATCATGTGTGTTTAACATATCTCTCCCTTTTTAGGGAACATCTGTAACTCAATGGGGCTTATTACTTCTTTCAACCAATTGGGTTAATAAGTTGGACATAAATTGTTTGTTCCCTTTTGAGCATTTTGAACTGAGTATTTCTGTCATGCTGGACTCTCTTAATTTTTTTCAACATTTTCCCTGCACCACAATGAGTTAAACATTTTCAGAGAGTGTGTCCACAGAAAAATACCATTCTTTAGCAGATTTTTTTTAAAGTGCTCTCCTAAGGTCATCTTAATAATTCTTCATCCACAGTGTGGATATTCACATGATGTTCAACATTCCTCTGAGAGACCACAGTTTAATCTCTCTCATTTGTTCCTCTGTGCCATTTTAAAGTGTTTATCTTGTATAGTCATATAGAAAGGTTGAATATATGTGATACTTTAGCAATCATGGAGAATGAATAACAAAAGAATTCATACTCTTTGGAACATCACTTGAAAGATAGAGAACTAAAACTTTTCTATCAGTATCTTACTGTTTAATCCATGACCATTAAACTGTTTTCCTGGAGAAAAGGAAAAAGGGCTGATCTCTTCTCTGTGGTGACCAATAACAGGACTTGAGGGAAACTGTGTCAGGGGAGGCTTAGGTTGGACAGTAGGAAAAGGTTCTTTACCCAGAGGGTGGTTGGGCACTGGAACAGACTCCCTGGGGAAGTGGTCACAGCACCAGCCTAATGGAGTTCAAAAAGAGTTTGGACAGTACTCTCAGTCATTGGTGTGATACTTGGGGATGGTGCTGTGCAGGGCTGGGAGCTGGACTCCATCATCCTTGTGGGTCCCTTCCAATTCAGCCTATTCTGTGATTCTGTAATTCTTATTTAAAAGAAATGTGGAAGTGTTTTTATGTTCTCACTAATCTTCATAGATGAATACTTCTGTCTAAATTCTGCTGATGCACTTATCATTCAGTGAAACAGCCCAGCAAGAGGGACCAAGAGCAGGGCACAATTCCTCAGTCTAGAAAAATCCCTGTGGCTGTATCCTAAAGAAAGGAGAGGCTTTATACTACAGATAGCAGATAGGCTTCTTCTGCAACTGGTGATCAGTTACTGTATAAAAAAAAAGTGAAGACATAATGTAAACATTAAAATGGAAAAATGATAAACATATGTGGACAGTTTTTGCTTTCAAATCCAAGCTGACACCTTCTTGGATATTTTACAGTGCCTCTTTTAAGAAGAGATTTGTAATTAATAAAAATAAAATCCAATTGAATCAAGAGATTTATTTTTTAATACTTAGCTAATATAAACTATTTCTGTCAAATCTCCTCGTACAGCCTGAGCGGCTCAGACATAACCGCAAAAATCCCTTTTAGAGACTAATTTATAATCTGGTCTGGTGCATGCATATGCATCTGTCAAAGGACATTTGTCACCTGATTACCAGGTTTCAACTACAGACTAAGAGTCATGTTCTCAGTTCTCTCTTGAAAGCTCCAGAGATATTTATATGTCAAAGTTATTTTGCCAGAAACTTTGTAAAATATGAAGAAAAATAAGATGCAGAGCAAAAACCAAAAAATATTTATGAAACTGAGTTGTCTCAAGGCTTCTCAATAATGAGGGCAGAAGAATTTTATCACTACAGAAATGAGGGACTAAGATGAGGATGCATATGCCATGGTAAGGGAATGAAACATGGAAAGGCAGGAAGTGTAGGAATTTTGGACTGAATGACTACAGAAAATCCCCCTTCTCTGGTCTGGCAGGTTTCTTCAGCAATTTTCCATCCCACTTCCTCCCTTCATAGCTTACACCAAAAGTAAAGTAGAAGTAAAGATTGCTTTCTGACAGTTAAACATTGATCACTTAAAAAAGAAAAAGTCAAATCCCAAAGGTTTTATCAAAAAATAAGTTAGTAAATCTGAATTCTGAATTATTCCTAGGGTAAAGAATATCTTTCGGTCCTGTCCCAGTCCCACTGAACTCAAATAGGAAAATTCCCATCAGATTAATGGGAAATAGTTCCAGAGACTATTTTATGAGAAAAGTAAGTGTGTTGTATTGAAATTTCATGAAGAATTTTCAAATGTAACTTCAAAAATTAGTTCTGCTATTGCAGATTGTAAGGTTATATAAACACTCAGAAAGCTGATAATAAGGGGCTACTGAAAACATTTGAAAAAGATAATTTAATGACCATGTAATTCCACTCAGACACTCAGGAGAAAAGAAACGCGTCAGTGTTGTAGCTGTTAAGAGACACAGGAAGTATCAGATATACAGTATAGATGGTGTACAATAAATGTTACTCTATTTTCTCTCAGTAATAAGATTAGATAATGTCAAACAAAGAATGCATTCAGAGAGCTCTCTAGCAATAGTGAAAGGTCATTTGCACTTTGAGCAATATGAGGAAAACAGAAACCGACTGATTTTTAAGTTTTTTTTCCCCCAGAACCTGGTGAAAAATCACCACATGCAAGCTCTCTATGAAACTATTTTCTGTCAAAACGGCTGCCTTTGCCTAGCTTTAACCAAGCTACTGATCTGGGCCTTCTAATGCCAAAGGTTTTATACCTTCTAACCTTCTAATGCCAAAGGTTTTATACCTTCTAACCTTCTAATGCCAAAGGTTTTATACAGCCAATGAAAACCCCAGTTCTGAAGCTTATTTTGCCTTACACTTCTCTACCAACAACTCTGTCTGAGTAATCACATTCCAAAATACGAGTGTGATATTTATTTTTTAAAACGTTTTAAATTTTGGGAAATTCAATTATTTTTAAAAACAGGCAGGGGGGCCCAAAAATTGTATCAGCCAAGTAAAGATAACCATTCTTTGTTTAAGAGGAAAAGAAGAGTAGATTACAGACATGTATTCATCATCTTATTGAGAAGACTTTTTTGACCCTCAAGAAAAAGGAATGTAGGAAGTAAGTGCATGTACACCCCTCCTTCATTTCTGTGAGGAAGAGAGGTGAGAGGAAGGGAGGAGACAGATCATTTTCTCTCCCTTCTCCTGAAGTAAGCAGTTCTTTTGTCTTCCCTGTCCTTAAAGAAATTCACACCTTCTAACAAAGTGCACAGACTTACACAAAAATGTCTCAGCAGTCTCATACCTATAGGTTGCTGCTGGCATATGCTGAAAGCAACTATTTTTTATATCCCAAAACTCAACCATCAAGTGACTCTGCTTGAGTCAACAAGGGATTCATTCCTCAGGGCCATAGGGACTTAGAATACACAAGCAAAATCTGGTGGAATATCCAGTTCACAAAGGACTTAAGTTTAACTCTAAAATTTAAATTCTTATTGTTCAAGTAAGTTTGAATTTAAGGGAAAAAAGGTCTTGTATTCCCTGGCTAAAGGATTTTCTTCAGAATCTCTGTCTTTTTTCTTTAAACATTCATAGGCAAGCCTCCTTTTTTTTCTATAACTAGAAATAGCAAAAGTAATAATTAGTCTGATCTAGGTCTGCCAGCAAGCCTGGTCTAAATGAGGCTTTCAAACAGTGATGAGGATTTTTGACTCTTCTATCTCTAGTCTCGCCCTTGGCTGTTGAAACACTGCAAAATGGACCTTGACAACACTTCATGTCCACTCTGTGCTCATAGGCTCAGGTCTCTGTGAAACCGTGCTGTAATTAAATCTGTCTCCATCAACAGTCATAAGAGATTTTCTTTGGCTGTGGGGCAGGATGATACATTTCTGGCATCTAGTCTATTTATATAATGATCACAGGTTGTATTAAAAGTTTCAAAGATTTAACTTTCTCTTACTTATACAGAATCTTAAATTCACCATAAAATGAAACAGAAGATAGCAGATTTGGATCAAAATTAACACAAAAGCACCAAATAAAAGGAATATGCAGAATAGAAAGGTCAAATCCTAGTTTTGTTAGAGTTAAAAGCAAAATATCTAGCTGTCACAATTGAACTAATTATGATTAAAATACTACAAGTGAAAATACAATTTATAAATCTGTACATTTGCAAAGTTTGGGGTTTTTTGTCACAGATGCTAGAGAGATTTTTTCTTGGGGTGAACAGCTGAACAAAAGATCCAATTAATGCCAACAGGTGACTGTAATCTGAGCAATCAATAACTATTTTCAGCTATAACCGAATGACCATCTCATGTAGTAGGATGTCATATATATCCATTTTCATATTTATCAAAAATCTCATTTTTCTCTGCCTTTTTTTCTTTATTTCTTTTTTTTTTCCTCTTTCTTGCACACAATTTTCTAGTTGGTAGTGCTCATAGGGTAGTTTTAATTTAATCATGACTAATGTTTTTTTTGTGTTCACTCTCTCAGATTGCTATCAGTCTGCAGCTCTTAATAGTTTATTTTCCTGAATGGGATTTTGCAAAAAAGGTTATTCCACACTTTTACTTTATCCTTATACTATAAGATGGCATATATGTTTTTTTGCTTTAACTTTGAACATAAAATCTTTTAGAACTGCAGTGAACCCATTACTTTGGAACAGAGCAAGTATCCGTCACAGATATCAAAATTAGGATTTTGTGTAATCAGAGTAGAAAATACTTAATTCACTTTTCCCATGGACTTTTATTAAGGAGATAGCACAATCTTTTGAAAATCTTCACCACTGCCACATGCTGGTCATATCCAGGCTGGATTGGTATAAAGCATTGTATCTCTGGTTGTAGCTGGGATCAGGGCAGAGCTGCAGCTAGGTGGGATGGGACAGGCATTTCCTCAATTAGGTGAGTCACTACATTTACCTCTATTTCATCCATCACGTCTGAATCACGTTCCGTTCCCTATTCAAGATGTTGCATTGCTCAGCTTCCTTACTTTAAAGTTCCATTCCAAGTTCAAGAATGTATCAACACTTCCTCCAGCAACAGTATTTCCAGATTTGCAGCACATTTCATGATTCCAGAAGGAATGAAATCTGTATTTGGGGAGAATTTCTGGGGGGTAATGGGTGGTGGGGAGGGGGATTGTGTTGCAATGAATGAGTACTTTCCTTCTTCTTCATTTAATAAGTAATAGTTTTATAATTATGACCCTTGTCTTGCTGATAGGGTCAGGGCTCACAATTCTGTTCTTTCAGATTCAGATTATACAGCTAGTTTCCCAATTTCTCAGGGTAATAATTTGTTTTGAGAAGGGTATTGTTCATAAGATACTGAGATGGAAGAAATACAGGCTTATGTCCTCATTTGAAACATTACACCAAGATTTAAACTTGGGACTCCTGTTGTGTAGTTATTGGCTTTTGACATCCTATTACGTGTCTATGGTCTGTAGGTTGTGAGCATATAATCCATATTTCTCTATCATATATAGAGAGGATCTAGGTAAATCAATGACTGTACCTTCCCCTATGATCCATCCAGGCAAGAAGGAAGTACAGTTAACTACAATAAGCACAAAATAACAGCAACTTGGAGAAATTCTTCTCTATAACTGCTCATAAGACATGGAACTTCCACAGCACATTCACATAACTGATGAGGGGGTAGGTATCTCCTCAGCAAGTGTGTTGGCAACACAAAGCTGGGAGGAGTGGCCAACACCACCCTTCAGATACCTCAACCATTCAGAAGGGCCCCAACAGGCTAGAAAGATGGACAGCGAAGAACCTTGTAAAATTCAACAAAGGTAAATGCAGCATCTTGCACCTGGGAAGGAATAACCCCATGAACCAGCACAGGCTGGGCTGACCTGCTGGAAAGCTGCTCTGCAGAGAAGGACCTGGGGGTCCTGGTGGACAGCAAACCATGAGCCAGCAGTGCCCTGGTGGTCCAATGGTATCCTGGAGTGTGTTAGGAAGAGCAGTGCCAGCAGGTGCAGGGATGTGATCCTGCCTCTCTACCCTGCCTTAGTGAGGCACGTCTGGAGTGCTGTGTCCAGTTCTGGGCTCCACAGGACAGGAAGGGAACAGAGCTCCTGGAGCAGGTCCAGCAGAGGGCCATGTAGGTGATTTAGGGAATGAATGGAGCTTCTCTCCTCTGAGAAAAGACAGAGGGAGCTGGGCCTGTTCAGTCACAAGAAGAGGGGACTGAGAGGGGACCTCATCAATCTATTTAGGTGTTTGAAGGGAGGTGTCAGAGGATGTTTCTAGGCTCTGCTCAGTGGTGCCAAGCAATAGGAGAAGAGGCAATGGGCAGAAACTGATGCACAGGAAGTTCCACCTGAATATGAGGAAGAACTTCTGTACTGTGCAGGTGGCTGAGCACTGGAACAGATTGCCCAGAGAGGTTATGAGTCTCCCTCACTAGAGAACAGTCTGAACACAATCCTGTGCCATGTGCTGTAGGATGACCCTGCTTAAGCAGGGAGGTTGGACCAGATGAACCCCTGTGTTCCCTTCCAACCTTACACATTCTGTGATTCTGTGAAATGATTTGAATACTGGAAAGTTTGGGTTGTGCAGATACAGAACAAAAATAACATTCTTCATTTCCTGGAGTCTAAGTAACTTCTTTAACTGGCTTATAAAAATTGCATTCCAAGGGCTCTGGAAAGTATTTCACTCACTTCTTTATCAAAAGAGCATCTTGATAGAGAAATGGAATGACTTGCATGAAATAAAACATGAAAGATTACAAAAAATTTGGTCTTCTGAATGTAAAGTTCATGATGTGTGGTTAGTTATGGACAGTGGATTTTCTTTCTACATTGTGTTCTCTTTTTATTGGAAACTTGCTGAGTGAATTGTAAGTATAATGGAGAGAAATAGCTTTCACATGCCCTGGCGTGCAGCAGGAATGATTAAAAGTACTCAAATTTAACCCACAGAGTTTCTGTATTTTGGAGAGCAATTATTTTAATCGGTGATTCTTATTTGTTTGTTTTCCAAATCTGGGCTTATGACATAATTCAGAGACTCTGTAACTATTTAACAATTTCCCACATTTGTCTTGAAGTGAAAAAGTCTTTTTTATACATTTATAGCCCCCAGGTAAGTATACATATCCTGTGTAGTTCAGCTACAGGAAGAATAGAGGGGATGTTTTTACACATGAAATGAGATGACTGCAAGATTTCAGTGTGAACAGTCCTCTACTCTTTGTGCTGTCACATACCCAGTCTTACTTGTAGCCACTGATAAGAACTGAGCCTCAAATCCATACTGACTTTTCAATCCACGCATTTTGAAAAGGCAGGGTATAAGGGGTTACTTTATGCTGATTAATAGGTGTGATGAATTGTGATGAGGTGCTCAGCTGTTTTCATAAGCATTTCTTGAAAAGCAGGATTTCACTTTCAGATCATGCTCTCATTTCTTGAAATGAGAGCAGAACTTAAAATATATTTAATATTCACTCCCCCTAAAAAAGAATAAATACTTCTGGTTTCTGTATTTTTCTACAGGTTTCCAGCATTCTGGAATCTATGTTTAGTCTACTAATTTAAACCGCATAAACCCAGCTGCTAGCAGCCCCTGTCCCTAATCTACGTTAGACCCTTCTGCCCTCCACAAGGAGAACCAGATCTTCTGGGACCCCCATACCAGAAGTCATCTGCTGGGATATCTTTGAGTGTCACTAGATTTGCTAAAAGTTGGTGAACCTGAAGATTTTTTGGATAAAGTGTTTCAAGTGAGCCAGTATTAACAAATGAAATCTGAAATATTTATTTATTTATTTTAAGAAAATCTGTAACCAACTCAAACAATAATTATAAATATTTACCGATATATCAGATGCTGGATTTTACTTATGTCCTTATGCCTTTGTGTGGAACACAAGAACGTAAATCTGAAAACCAGATTTTTTTCCAACAATACTCATTGTAATTTTCATGGTGGTGACAGAAGTTCATCTCAGAACTGGGTCTTGTATTTCTGCCAACATGCAGCATGCTTGACCTGCAAAGCCCTTGCTATTCCAGAACTAAGCCTCTCCTGAGCGAACTCTGACAATCATGCAGACTATGGCAATGTGGATCTGTAGCCAGTTAACAGGAAAATAACATTATGAAATCAAAATGAGATACTTCCACAACATGAATAAATACATTTAAAGCAGGAAGATAAAATTTTATTCTTTGGCTATCCCTTCCTTTTAGCAGAAAAAGTCAGTCGTATTTGATGCAGTTCCTCAGCAAGCATATCACGTTAACAAGGAAAACATTTTATTTTTGACTGGCACTGGTACAGTTCTTGGGAGATCATGTGCTCATGACATCAGCTTAAGCAATTCGAGGAGAGGCCATCTCAGTGTATGGTATGTCGAGCTGGCCACGTGAGGCGCGGTGCCCGGGGCAGCGGGGAGGGAGGCGTGCGAGGGCTCCGGGGTGTGACAGCCAGCCAGCAGCAGCCACAGCTCGCCTTTGAAAGGCGGCGCTGGAAATTTTGGCTTGGACAGCTGGAGAGTTTCCCACTGTGTCGCAGTGATATTGATTGATAATTCTGGTGGAAAAGACGACAACTATAAAAAAAAACCTCACAACCCTATGTGTTGTAAAAATCAGCCCCTTCGTGGTAGGGAAGAATGATGCGCTGACTCCATGTTATCAGAAGGTTATTTTATTATCTTATAATACTATATTATGTTAAAGAAAACTATACTAAACTATACAAAAGAATAGAGAAATGTTTCTTACAGAAGGCTAAAAACATAATAATAATGAAAACTCATGACTTTTTCCAGAGTCCCTGACACAGTTCTTGTGACCATTGGTCAGTGATTGAGAACAATTCACACCGGAGCCCAATCGAGGCTCATCACTTCAGGTAAACAATTCCTAACACATCCCACATGAGCAAAACACAGGAGAAGCGAAAGAGATAAGGATTATTTTCCCATCTCTGGGCCTCTCTTTGCCTTTTCAGCTTCCCAGGATAAAAATCCTGAGCGAAGGAATTATGTTCAGTGAAATGTGAATGCCACACCTATGAGCAGAAGTTCTAACTAATTTTCTAGGTGTCCTTCCTAGAATTATTAATTAAAAAAAAAAATCAAGCAGATGTACTTATCTAACATTAGAAATATTATTTGGGTTTTGTTTTCTTTTTTCTCTTTGACTACTATACCATAATGTAAGAAGAAAGAATGACCAAGACATTTAACAGAGAAATTATAATATATTTAGTAAGGAAATTAAAGAATGAAGTTGAATGTATAAAGCTTTAAGAAGAAAATGTAAGATTTATTAGTTTTTCAGTGTCCTTTTATCCTCAGGCACTGAAATAATGATTAAGAACAATGCTGAGAAACAATGCTCATAGGCTTCAAATCAGGTATTATTGATATAATATTATTCAGGTATAATATTAACATATTATTATTAAGATAATAAATGTGCATTAGCCCACTGTGCATGCCATACATCTGCAGCTTGACAAAATGGCACGCTCCAGTCATATCCCAGAAACTCAAAATCATCAATTTTGTTTTTCATTCATCTTAAATCCAGTAGGTCTTTAGGAGCATTATGTAAGCAGCAAGTTAAAAATCTCAAAATAGAATATTGTTACAGCAGAAAATTCTATGCATTATATTTTTATAAGGCATCATTTGCAATATTACAAGTCAGGGTAGTCACACAAGCTGGAAATTTTTTCCATGTTGTATGTTTCAGTGTTTCAATTTTTCTCCCTCATAATTGAATTTAAAATTTGTATTTAAAACTTATCAGTCCTTGTTAAAAATATTTTAGATGATTGAGTAAGTTATTTATTATTTATAAATAATTTTAATATAATTTAATATAATTTAGTTTTTTAAACACAAAAGTAAGTTGCCAAACGTTTGCAGAAATTAAATTTCTTTTCTGCTCATAACCTTATGCTTGCAGCAAAAATTTACTCGTTAAGTTATAAAACAGAATAACGTTGTCTTTTTGCTCTATTCTTTCTGCAAATGTATACAGTTGACAAATATACTTAACTCTACACCTTTGCAGTTTTTATGAGTATATGCCACTAAGTACATATTACAGCAATTAATTATGGACTGGGTTCAAATAGCAAGAGAAGAAAAATCACTCAGATATCTGATGGATAAGGCACTTTAAGTAAATTTCTCTGAAGCATTTTATTGGAACAACTTTAATTTTTGTATTAATCAGAGCCATATTTCTAATAGTAACAGCTTCTTTTTTAGACTTACACATATTTTTATTTAAAAATGGAAATATTCCCTGAGGAATTCCTTTTTTGACAGAAATATCTTTTGCAAGAACAGAATTAAATGCAAATCCTAGAAACCTTTGGCATCTGACCATTACACTGTACAAGTATTCAACAACTTGATTCAGTTCTCAACAGGATCTTTCCATTCAATGTAGTAGAGGACCTAAACAGGCAGATCTGAGATGCCTAAGCCAAAAAAATTCCCCTTAAACTACCCACTCAATGATGTCTAAAACTGAAGGCTGTTAAGATCAGTTGGTTTCTCCCTGATTGATTCTAACGTTCTCTAAACTCTTAAAATTTTGTTTCAGCAAATCCCCAGGGCTTCCTCAGCCCCAGGAGATCCTTATCTCCCGCCTAAACCTGATGCAGATGTGAAAAAAGGCATTTCTCTCCCAGGCTTCTGTAGGGTCTGACACAGGCTGACACAACCTCACAAAAATGTTGTGGCTGCTTTCTTTCCAGTTGCAGCTGAGGGGAAATGCAGTGGCCACAGACATTCAAACATTTAACCGGGAAAGAGACACTCTGGATCGAGTTCTCTTCTTTGCCTGAGGGATTCAAACTGACATAACCTACCTCCCAGGAGGGTCGTGTAAGAACTAAGGTGTAGGTTATTTGAGGGAACAGAAGCAAAGCAAGTATGTGAAAAGGTGCTCTTGGCATATTCTGGAAGCATTTTTCTTCCAAAGGTTAAAAAGAGAAGGCAGATGAGTCTATGAGTTCTTCATCTGAGTAAAGCAAGTCTGTGTTGTGCTTGATTTAAAGTACAGAAAAAGCCTTTGGAGAATGAACCCAAAAAATCCTCCAGCACATCAGCTTGTGTTACCAAGTCCCTCTTTCACTTAAGAATTTCAATGCTGACACAGGACAGGGACAGTGAAATGGGATCTAACCAAGTACATTAATCATTGTTTAATGAATGTATGGCCTTGCTGCCTTATAATGAAGCTTTATGACTTTAAACCTCTCTTAGCAAGGAGAACTTAGGACCCAAGCAAGCCATACTTTCTAAAAGGTATGTAAAATACCACCTCTCCATCTTTCTTCTTTCTCTTCCTTTCCCTGCCACTCTCTCTCTCCCCCTTTCTTCTCATGAACAGTAAACCCCACAGCCATATAAAAGACTGCATAGAATTTTCTGCCACCATTTATATGTACTCACCTGGACCTTTTAAAAATAAATTATTCTTGTGGAGCCACTGTTCTTCAGCAAACCACTATTTCAAATGTACTGTTCCTCAGTGTGCTATGCAGACTTGCCCTTTACCAGTGTCTTTTCCTTTCTGGATACTATTCTGAAACAGTAAATTCTCCTCTCCATCTTTACTGGAAGCCTAAGTGCCTCACTCAAAACTTAATTTCCATCAGGGAAAAAATGCCTAAAACATAATTAAAGATGCATATTTTTAGCTATTAAACACAGTTCTTCATTAAATGCAGAGATTCAAGAAATGGAAAGAACCTGGCTTAATGCTCAAAGCATGTAAGTAATTAGAAGAAAAAAAAAACAACAGAATATTATTTCACATCAAAGCTAAATATTTTTGATATGAAAAGACTTGCTATACTTTATAAATTAGATAGCTGTCTCATGAGGCTTGCTTTCTAGGTCCCATCACTACTGGAAATCACTTGTAAGAGAAATTTGGATGCTGCACATCCAGCCAATTACACTCAAAAGGATGGTTGGAGTGAAAGTGACATACCAGTTTGAAACTGAACTATTATGGCTTTTTTTTTTTCCCTCCAAACTCACTCAGTGCCATAATATTATACAGTTTAATTCTGTGAATCTTCGTATATCTCATCTCAGTGTTACTGTCTGATTGTTTGCAGAGCAGCAAAGAGGGAGCCTATAATGCTTTGGTTTTAATAAACCATCACCACTTTTTTTTAACATTTTCCCTGCTTCATGGTATCACATGATTGGGAAATTCATCAAAGAAGGAAAACTATAACTATGGTTATAGTAAGTCCAATAGTTATAAAAGTTCTGCACAGTTCAGCAGCAGGAGGCTGCATTAATTTCACTGGTACCAAATTCCAGTGGATAACAACAGGTGCAGACCTCTATATACACATAGGTATATGAATGAGCATACAGGGATATGAACAAGTAAGTACCTATTCCATACAAAGAAATATAACAAAAAGGACAAATGCACTTGCTTTACATGACAGGTAGTTTCTTCCTGCATTTCTGTTTCTGTAAGTTCATATCCTTAAATAGTCTCATCACTTAGGTTCATATAGACAAAATTCTGGTCAACACCCAAATCAATTATTGAATCACAACTTTTGGCTTGCCTTGTGTAAGTGACATTGTGTACCTTTGGATTGTTTTTTCCCTGAAAAATAATGTTTATAATGAATGAACAATAATCAAGAATATTTGAAGAGTCTACTGCTAGGCAGAATGATACCATTAAGACTTTTATCGTTTAACCTAGTTTATCGGAAAACCTACAGGTAAAATAATTTACAAGGAAAAGACTTGAACATTCCCTGACATGAGTTCTGAAAATATTTCTCATAACTTAGGAATTTTAAACTGTAGGGGATCCAGTCCAAACAACATAACTTAATTGTGATTTGCATTTTGATAGGCAAAGTGCAAGTTAGTAGACTTTGAGAAAAGAATCATAATTGTTAATACTTGGGACCAACTTATGCCAAATTTTTGGAGTGGCTTAAGAACTAGATTTACAATAAAGTAAAATTTAATAAAAAATTAAAACTAGAAAAAAAGTTTACACCCAGAGTTCTAATTTCATTTCAGACTTTCTAGATTTTCTCTAGATACACAAAATTTAGTATCAAAAAACCTTGATTTTGTTCTAAATTCTACAAATTATTCCCAAATATGTGTAATGTAAGATATTGCCAAAATGGATAAAAAACAGTTAATTTTCTTAACCTGTTCTACTTGTTGATAATATTTCAGTCCTCTAAAGCTCTTTAACACTTTTCAGAGATGCAGCAGAGTTCATAGGCTGAGAAGAGACAGCCAAAGCAGTTCAAACCCCTGGACTTCAACAAGGCATTTGACATTGTTTGCCACAGCCTCCTCCTATACAAGCTGGCAAGATACTGACTGGGCAGGTGGTCAATGGGATGGACTGGAAACTGGCTTGCAGGCTGGAATCAGAAGGTGCTAATTGATGCTTTTTACTCAGGCTGGCTGCCTGTCACACACAGGGTCCCCCAGGGATCAATACTTGCCGCCACCCTGTCCAACATCTTCATAAATGATCTGGGTGATACGTTTGAAAGCAGCCTCATTAAGTTAGCTCATGACACATGTGTAGAGTATTTATTGCTCAAGGAAGTTAAATTTCTTACTCTAAGTGTTCTGTAGAGTACTTTTAATGCTACTTTTATGTCCAGCTACTTCTTTAGTAGTACCAGCACTCCCAAGTAGTAAGGTTCCTACCCACATTTAGCCTGCACTACTTTTCAGATTTTGATGTTGCATAAAATCTGCTCAGCAGTGGTGGAGAAAGGGAGGAACAAAGAAAGCAGTTGTGTTGTACTTTTTCAGAATAAAAAATGGGTTTGATGGTTTTGTACTAGGTCTTAATATTTTATCTGAGTCAGAAATTATGGAGCCAATTTTCCTATGTAATTTTGTATGAGAATCGGATTCTTTGGTGTCTGCTTATGAGTGAATGTAGAGTTTGGAGAAACTTTCCTCTGTGAAAGTTGTTTATTTTCAGAAAAGTTCAATTTCTATGAATATAAAAGTTTTGAAGCTTCTGTTTCACCTTCATATTTGGTACTTACAAATGGATTCAAAAGAAGGGAACATGCCTCCACAAGAACTCACACATTAAGCATTACTGTCTAGAACTTATTTCTTGAGGAAGTTGAAATCCCTTTAGAGTAGCTGTAGAAGAAACATAGAAATACTTTTTTATAAGTATTATTTTTATTGTAAAATATATAATCCATTATAAAGCAGTTACTTTTTTTTAAAAACTTTAAAAAGTTTATCCATAAATGTTGCCAGAAGTAAAACTCAAGTCTTCAGATAGGTGTTATGTCTCATTAGAAATCAGTGCTGCATAAGATGCTGTTTTATTTATGGATGACCTGGAGAGTTCACCTATTGAGAATCACTTCTCACCATGCAAGAGCTGCAAATTGTATTTGAAAGTAATATTTCTGATTGAAATTGGCACTTCTGAGCCTCCTGTTGACTAACTTCTGTTTTCTTAAGCAGTAGCTTTATTTCAGATGAAAATATCCTCAGCAGACATGCTTTTAAGTTCTGTACTTCATGCTGCTCTAATGTTGCAGGAAGAATCTCAAACATTTATCCCAGACACAGCCATCAAGATATGGAAGTGCCTTGACTTTTTCCCTGCCATTTTTGCAACTGCTGTGCTGAAAGAGTAGTCAGTGTAGTAACTGAAAATTTCTGCTTTCCTCTCAGTCGATGTCTCTTACGATTCTTTTGATTACCTGCTCTTTTACTACTGACTTGTGACCACTGGCCTTCCCTGTGCCAGCCTTATTATTTTATCTGGTGACACCATTCTGATACATTTCTACAATTTCTGAGAAGTGTTTTAAGATACAGCAGCAGCCAAGCTACCATTGAACTATTCATCTTTGGACAAAGGATCATGTCTTCCTGTGGTTTCATAACACAAACTCATGAAGTCAAATCAAATAATCTTCTAGGGTTGAAAAGGCAATTGATAGTATATGTTGTTGGATATACTTCCAGTTCTTGCAGAAAAATATCTGCATTTACATATAATTTTTCTGCATTTGTGTAAGCAACTAATTAATATTGTAAATATTTAATGTATTTTGAACACACTCAGAGAAATCTTTGCATCTTTCAGAGAGAATGATTTTATTTAAAATAAGACCATAAGCATTCTGAAAGTGCTGGTTTAAGCTTTCATTAGGAAAAGGAAATTTTGCCTCTACATTTTTTTTCAGTAATTGATTCAAAAGAGTTTTGTAATTAGGATAATGAATAATGCTTTCTTATATATTTTCCTATAAATATGGGGAAGAATACATCACAAAAAGAATATGCAAATTCCACCACAAATTGAATTCACTGACTTAAAATGTAATCTGTTCAGTTGTGCTGCTGGAAGTAAATACTCATAAGGTTGATACATAAGGTAGCAGAGAATAAGGCATACATCTTCACCTGCTCTGCCCTGGGTTACAGATGCAGATGTATTTTGTTTCTCTGCTCCCTGCTGCATCTGAAGTATGTGGGACAGCCTCCAAAGGGGAGCAGGAAGTGTGGTGGTCCCAGATTCCACATCCTGTTCTCTGCTGAGTCTGCTCTAAGGACAGGCATGTGCAGCAGACCATGGGACAGCTGCCAACACCTCAGGAACTCCAGCATGAGGATGATGATATCTGACCTGTTTTCTGCTGCTGTAGCCATGGGGCAAGAGCTCAGGGGTGAGCACCAGCAAGCTAGCTTGTAACACCAAGCTATTATGAAAATGGATTTTTCTTTTGATTTCACAGAATTTCTTCTGAGAATGACAAGCATATCTCTCCACTTCTCCCTTTTTCTGAGACATCAATGTACATCAATGTGGCAGGGACAAATTGTCCCCTTTTCTCAACATTTTCATTTGGTTGGCAGCCTGTTGGTCCACCACCTCCATGGTGATGGTTCCCATACCTTATTGCCAACTTCATGTATTTTCTACTTTTTAAGTTTTTTCTCCAAAACTTTATGATCAGGTGAGAATTAAAACTTTTTTTTTAAATAAATCTTGTGAGCATCAAGTCAGACAAATTATATTTTCAGGCCTCACTCATGATTTCATATGCTTGGAGACAGCAAAATTAACCTCCCTTGCCATCTACCCACTTCCTGATCAGCTGCATCAGCAGAACAAGGGAGACAGAGGAATAATGCTCCCATTATCTCCCAGACCCAGTGTTATCTGTCTTGCAGGATCAAAGTGAGGTTCAACTTCTTTTCCTGGTGTCAAGTGGGTACAGATTTCCTAAAATGGAGGCTACCTTTAAAATATGAGCAGAGGCAGAGAATACGGTTTGGTAGGAGATTCTTCAAACTATTGAACATTACTGTGTGCTTATCTTTACAGGAACAGCTCCTGCTTCAGAAACTAAACAAGTCTGTACTATAACTTTTCCTCAGACACATTCTACAGATAAAAAACTGCAAAGTTAACATTTGCAACTCAAATTTTGTTACTCAAAACTGTAACCCCTCACAGTTAAGTCTTGAAAACACCATGCAGGAAAGTGAAATGGCCAAAGTTGGGAGGCCGAGTGATTGTTACCTTAATTAACACTATCGGGATGTGCTTTCTTTCTCTTGGGAGACAATGCTTCTGAATCCTTTCCTAAAGGTTGTTACCTCTGTCCTTCTGTCAAAGATGAAACAGAGGTTGTTCCTGCTTTCCAAAATCCAGCTGTAGATGATGATAATTCAGAGGTTTGAACATTTAGATTTGTTTGCCTGAGGGTTGTCTTATAACCTACCAATCCTCCAGCTGCATCTGGGTCCTGCCCGCCACACATTAAGTTTCCAAGTGTGTGCAAGAGGGCAAATTTCACCTCCACCTTTGGAACAGCACTGCTCTGAAACAAAATGACACAATATTCGGGGTGCACGAGCAGGAGACAAGGGAAGGCTGTTGCACCTACTTATTTGCCTCTACCTACTGCAGTGTCTTATTCCAGAAGTATGCACCACCTCTGCAGGCTCAAATGCATAAAGAACTGCTGCTGCTCTTCTCCTCCTTTCAATTGTAAAGAGAAAATACAAAATTAGCCACTCAAGGCATCTGAAAATGAGAATGTTTACTCTTTTTATCCTTCTCTTCCCCTATTTGAATTTTGTTGCACTTGCTTGCATGTCCCTAACTATGGGTCCAGTCCAGAAATTGTTTCTTAATAATAATCCAGAGATTATTTCTTCCCCTCCTTTTCAGATGCCATTCTTTCGTGGTAAAAGTGGAGGCAGAGAAGAAAGTTGCTCCTTTGGTGCAAAAAAAAACCCCAAAGCCATGAGCTTGCTGCTTTTCTCTGTCCCATTTTTGCAGATCTCCGCTTCCTGGTCCTGCCTCCACCATATCCAAGTGCAAGCACCCAAAAGCCCTTCCTATGCTGGATGACTGTGTAGAGGCATCCAAAAATATCCCTGTATGGTGTCCCACATGATCCATGAGAGTTAACTGGTTAACTTCTTAACTGACTGGGTTAAGTCAGGCTAAGGTACAA
Source organism: Peucedramus taeniatus (assembly GCA_013400575.1). Lineage (NCBI taxonomy): Eukaryota > Metazoa > Chordata > Aves > Passeriformes > Fringillidae > Peucedramus > Peucedramus taeniatus. The sequence goes on along the minus strand of WBNO01031372.1, from coordinate 34,590 downwards.
GACATCCCTTGTGAATTCTGGTCAATATTAGAGAAAAGCAACAATCTGAGCTTTGGTCATGGGGATTGATGCACCTCGTAAGTCACAGTCAAACAAATGAAAGAAAGAAGGATTTTTCAGAGCCATAGCTTTTCCATACTGCCTATGCTTGCTTTTTTCCCCTGATATTAACTTCTGCTATAGATTCTATCTGTTTAAAGTTTGGATTATCATGTTACTTGTTAACCTGAGGGTACTCAGCCGATCCTGTAAGTTTGGCTATTGCTTGATCGGTTCAAAAGAACACCACTTTACCTTTACTTGCAAGTATTATCATTGTCAAATATTAAATTATTTGCTGAACCATTATGTAGCAACATGTCTTATAACGTGTTTGTCAGCGGATATATTTAGCTGGTATGGCTATTGTATTTTTACAAATAAATTATATATCCTAGTTCTTTTTAACTAAAAATATTTGAATTTAAATTAAGTCTTATCAAGCTACTACATGTATAGATATGAAGAAGCTCCCAAAATGTATTAAAAAAAAAAAAAAACAGAAAATGCAGTAATAGGAGAATGGCATTCAGTCTTTGAAGAATATGAGTAGCATCAGCTAGTAAAGCTATGAGCCCCCTATTTGACATTCAAAAATCAATCCAATATTTGTTTTGGTCTTCTAAATCAATTGGAAATAAATTTTTAGATGTTGATGTAGATGAAAGTGGATGTTAGGTATTTCCTTAATTTTGATTTTAGTTTTACTTCTCAGGATTTGTCTCCATGAAATGGCACAATTTCTGGGTTTTGACTTGTTTCAAATCTATTTAAGATAAGTAACACTACTGAAATCAAAAGCAGAACTTTCCCCCAAGTAAATAAGACCCATGACTCCCCACTGAACAATTTATGTCCTTACCTTTTATGTTCTTAGTAAACATAAATTTATGTCCTCGACTGCTAAACATGAGGAAATTTGTTGTTGACCTCTGATCTGATGGTGAGTAGAATCCAGGACTGTGCAGAAGGATACAGAGAAAAACATCCATGCATTCAAATGTGTTTTACAGTCACCTGGGGGTTTATCAGAACTTCTGGGAGAACTTCAGCTTATTATTCAATATTTCAGGACCTTGAGGATTTAAAATTTTTCAGTAGATATCCAGAGGTAAATGAAACATTCTGGTTTAATGTCTAAGCTGTTTGTGAGAGAAAAATATTGTTCACTGTTAGCAGATTTCTCCATCAGTCATTTATGAATGTCAGAATCCAAGGGCCTCACTGCACGACTGCACAGGTAAGTAATCTGCTCAGGTTCGACAAATGTAGCAGACCCTCAATCTTCTTTTAGTGCATAGGACAGGTATAGTGCAAATACTTTTTTTTTTCAAAGTGATTTCTAGCAAAGCTTAAATTCTTTAAGGTGCCTTTAATGACAAAGGATCAGCAGCACTGTGGTAGTCATCCATGTATATAGAAATATGCAGGAATCCTAAACCTCTGCATTATGGAGCATGGAAGAAAAACTATCCTGTTTGTGAAAATTACTTGAAGTTAGAACAAAAGCTTATAGATGCTTCTCTGTTATACATGAAGCCTGGGTTGAATGTGGTCTCATCTATTTCAGTGGAGTTGACCTTCTCATCCTGGAGTTTCAATGCATTTCCATTGCTGCTGATGCAAGAAAATCATTGGGAGATGCTGTTAGTCAGCTGCCCTTAAGGCTGGTTTATAATTACTGAAGACAATTACAAGATATGTCAAACTATTATGTGATGTTATCTGAACAGGTTAAAACTCATTAGAAACCACATAAAATATTTTTTCATTAATGCTATGAAACAGTCCAGTACCTCATTTTTGTGTCATAGGCAAATTTCTCTGCTTTTAGGAACACACCCTCCCCTGTACAGTATTGGCCTGCAATCATGGCCAAGTAGATAAAGTATAAATTCAAAATCATTAAATTTGGGTTATAATTCCTTCCCCTGCCATGAAGGTTAAGGAACAAACTCTTTATAGGGATGGTGTAAGTTTCTTGCTTCTTCACTCCATGTTCAAACCTGCTTGCTCTTGCTGCCACGTTGCTTGCTGCACTCTGCCAGCTGCAGTTTCTTGCATAATTTACCCATGGCCTGGGTCTCTGTTTGTGATCTTATAGACATAATTTATACTCTCAGAAATACAGTTGATAGTCATCAGGGAGTGCAGGGAAATTTTTTTTTCTTATGTGTATTTACAATTTGTCTGCAGGTTTGGTCTTTGTAGATGACTATTGAGTGCCTAGCGGGGCTGACCTTCCACCACAGCTCAATAAACTGTCCTGTTGAGTTAGTTGCTGGCTGATGACTTTTCTCACATTTGGAAACTCTACTTCACACAGGTTTCACAGCTCTTTTCTTTCATTTTTTACAAAGTAAAAGTCTGTAGGTGAAACATGTTTATTTATTTTTTCTAGGGAACAGCACATTTAAGCACATTTAAATGTCAAAAGGCAAAATAAAGCTTTTTAGATGAAAAAAAAGTCTTCATAAAAAAATTCCTTAAGCACAAGAATTATTAAAAAAAAAAACAAAAACCAGTCATACTATGAACTACAGTAAAGAAGCCAAAGGTACAGAGCTAAGAAATATAATATTAATGCAACTTTGATTTGGGAAATATTTGTGCTAACGTACCACTTGGCACACTCAGGTAAGTGAGGTAAAAAGCACCTGAGTAAGCTTATAGGACTCCATTAGCTCTACAAGTCTTAGACCTGAGATTATGGCAATAAGCAGGATTTAACAATAAAATTTCAACAGGATTACAGTTCCTATGTCTCTCAGTTAAGCACTTAGTTGAGTGCTTGTTTTATCTTCACCTTGTATTAGATAAGTAGAAAGCAAAAAAAAAAAAAGTGTTTGCCATTTCTGTCTCAAAAATGGCAGAATTTAGCTGCAGCTTTCTATTTCCTTCATGAAAATGGAGGATAAAAAGATAAGGACTGGAAAGTCAGTGTTTGTGTGAGGGTCTTTCTGGGATCATGTGATTTTCTGGCAGCAGAGAAAAAAGTCTGTTTAGGAATTAAGAAAAAAAGTCTAGATAACTTCAAAAATGGTGGCAAAGCTTTTCTGACTTGAACTAAATCTGGCCACTATTTATGGAGTAATTCTAACAGTTATGAAAGAATATGATAGAAAGAAAGATATATGAAAGAATTTCCCAGTTTGTCAGTGTTCATACTTCCAGAGGAGTTCTCATGGCACAGCTGTTGTCTCTAGAAAATTTCTGTAAATTTAATAAGCTATGATAATCTTAAAAAATTGCATTTTAGACACCTAGCTGATCCAGTTCCACCATACTTGAGGTTAACTTGTAAAAAAATTAATAATTTCTATGAAACATAAGGTCAGAAATCTGACTTAGTCTGTAAAAAGGCAAGAGTTCAGGTTTTCAGATCTGTGCCTAGGTTAGTTAAACATTCAGATGATCTCTTTCACCAGAATATTCTGTCAGCAATATCTCAGTGATATTGAAATTAATAATCTCTACTGAAAAAGTTCTTTAAAGGCACTTTTGCAGAACAAAGCAAAAATAAACAGGCAGACAGCTAAAACCCTAGACATTCCAACCAGAAACCATAACAATATCTCAGCATTTTCTCCAGTGTACTACATCTGATATTTCAGTAGATATTTCAGAAGAAGTATTTTATTTTCTGTACCTTTATTAAACTGCTTGTTTTTCTGTGCCAGATGCTAATGAAAATGTCTACATCATTTACCCTAACAGTACAGTGGTAGAACACATTTGGTAGCAATACCTTGTTAATATAAATAGAAATGCTATCCAAACTTTTTAGACTGGGATTACTATTGATGGTATAAGCTTTGCGCAAATCTGTGGATGAAACTGTCTGGCCTTTGTCTGGATTTAACTGGCTTCAAAAAAAGGGCTGAACACCTTTCTCTCTGCAAGAGAGCAGAAGCAGTGATTGTTGCTGATAGGAGCATATACAGCTTGCTGATGGCTGGATTTTAGGCAGCTTCATTTCAGTTCTATAAATTATTTTATTGTGACCCTTGCATGTGAATTTTGACTTTTACCATTGGATAACCTGACCCAAGTATCCTTTCGAGCAACAGTGAAACTTTTATTTATTATAGTAGTGCCCAGTGTCTCCCAACAAAGACCACTAAACAAATATACAGAGTAAAAAAAGCAAGCCATATATCTAAAAGACATAACATTTCAAAGAAATAAGTCATGTGAAGACAAAGAGGAAGTGTTCTTATTCCATTTGTGGGCTATGGAACAATAAGAGATGAAAAGATTTGCCAACAGTGACTCAGTCAATTTCAATGGCAGAAAAAACTCCAAACCTAGAATTTCTGAGTCTCTGTCTATTGTCCTAAGTGCAGCACTTCAAAGCTGATTTCAATAGTTTATTTCTAAATCAAGATTCACTGGTGATGTCGAATAACTTTTTTAGCTTTTTTCGTTTTTTAACTTTTTTTAATGTCTCCTTTCTATTTACATTTCTCATAATCCTCACAATAGTTCATCCCACAGATACATAACCTGTTAAGTATATGACATGATAAATTTTACAGGAAATACTGTCTCATCTCAATTTGACCATGAACAAATGATCATCTCATGAAGGCAGCAGAGGGAATATGTATCTTCAGTTCATTAGAGATCTTTTGTCTCCAGAAAGCTGGAGAAAGCTTTGTGATTCTGGGTTTTTCCTTTCTCACACTATTTTCCAATTTGAGGAATGCCCCTAAATGTGATGGAGTAAGAGGTGTGTGAACTCAAGTGAGGAAGAGAAAAACCTGGCTTTTCTCTTCCTGAAAAATTTCTCTTTGGCTTTTAGGGCTGTAAAGAACATAATGAAATGCATGCAATGCAAATAAGCCAAGGACAAAATTATGTGAAAAATATTTTTTATATATTCATGATGCACTTAAAATCAATATGTTTTGGTGGGAGAGGAAGTTGAAAAGGCTATAAATAAATATGGAGAAATATTCCAGTGTTTCTTTTCATGTTTGTGGAGTCATGCCAACATACTAAATATGTTTGTTCTTAGATTTTTGCATTTGTGTTTATTATTTCTGTAAAACATAATAAGTATGTGCAGAAAAAAATATCATCACTTGGAGGTTTTCAGCTAGTGCACTGAAGAAAGAATCACTAAGAAATCTGTGATCTTTAGCAGTGACATGACACAGCACTTTGTAAAGAGAATACCAGTGACTGTCACTTGCTTTTAAGTCATTCATTTTAGTTTCTCTAAAATATAACTATTTTCTAATATATGGATTAGACCCTTAGCTATTGTAAATTTTCACAGGATATTTAACTTACTGGAGCTATGTTGAGGATTTGAAAATTATTAGTGCACACAGTATCTTTCAGGAGTAATAAAAAAGAGTAGTTTCCCTTCTGCTAAAGGAAAATATTGTGGCTATTTCAAGCTGCTTCCATACAGTCATCACCAGTGTGATGAGTGTGGGAATCACATCACACAGAGGTACAGGGCAGCAGATGGAGGAGTGCTAACAGTCTAATTTTCCAGTGCCATGTCTTAGGAACTGGAGACCTGCTTGCATAGCCCTGCTGTGATGGTGTGCCAGTGTGAGGGCACGTGGGCATAGGTGGGCAGGCAGGGGCAGGCAGGGGCAGGCAGGCACACCCTTGCCTGAGTGCCCATCTGTCATTCCTTCCCCAGACCTTCAGCATCTGTCACCACTCTCAAACATATTTACCAGAGGAAGGTCTGAAAGGTTTGAAAATCTTAATGATCTTCCTAGAGTAATGAACATGGATGACTGAGGATAGGGGAAAGTCCATTAGAGGAAGGGCTGCTATGTAAACATAACCTTCATTAGCATCATAAGACTTGATCCAGAAAAGAAATGATCACATTGCCTAAGCACAAGAAAAGCTCCAACTAGGCTTGTTTAGGACTAGCAAAATGCTTGCAAGATTGAGGCTAGGGACATTTAAACTTTACTTCTTCTTATTTTTACTTCTTGCAATGAATGTAGGGATATTACCAAATATTTTTATTCCATCCCTCTGAGCTCATTGATGATTGATATGTACCTGTGTCTGAACTAGTAAAGGAGGTAAGATGGTGTCACAGAAATATTAAAAGTGTATCTAATCCACCCAAACATATGAAACCTCACTCTAATACTGACTGATGAATGGAATTACTTATAAATAAGAGCATGATGGATGTGACACGAGAAGAGGTACCAGCCCAGGGACATTGGAGGTGAGGTACTGAAGGTTATAAAAGTCATGCTGCTCAGATAATTAAATCCAAATTTTGTTCAGACTCAAGAACCATTAAGAAATTTTTCATTTACATTCTGCAATTTTTTTTCCTGAAACTGTAGCTATTAAATGAAACAATGCATTGCCAAGGTGTACTGGAGACTTTGAAGAACCACAACTATTTTCAATGTAGCCATTCAAATAGATGGGTGATGCCCTTGATAATCAGATTAGGATGATGTTGTTCAGGATCATACACTCATTCTCAATTCATGGTGTTTACAAATAACATAATGTCTAAGAATCATGTGTTGTACTAGACTTCAGTACTTCATGTTAACATGTGCAATCTTTATTAAAATAGGACAGAGAGCCAGATAATAAACTTGTGACTTCTGAAATACTAGGGTAGTGTGGAATTACAGGCAGAGATCTATGTGGTACTAGGTAGGCTGTCCAGGGAAGTGGCTGAGTCACCAACCCTAGAGTTCTTTAAAACACATGTAGATGTTTCACTTGGGGATATGGTTTAGTGGTGGACTTGGCAGTGCTTGGTTAACAATGAGACTCAGTGATCTAAAGGTTTTTTCCAACAAAAACAATTAAATTACCCTGTGATTCTAAGTCTCAAAAAAGTGTAAACCACTGGCATTTATTTCATAGAGTGAAGAGGTTAGGGGGTGAACCATCCTGCCATTTGGGACATCATTATATTCTTTATTCTACACTCAACAAAAAGGGGAGACTTCCCTCACTACACTTCCCTCACTTCCCATGGACATCATAAATGCCAAATATTAGCAACCTGTTCCTCCAAAGCTGTCGTGCCTTTTATCTGCCCTGGGAGGCCCTTTAAGTTTGCCCTGCACTTCATGATCTCTGGGCACACTGGAATGGAATTGCATTTGGGTAAATTTATACTGATTTTGTAGTTACTTCCCAATAATTTAAGATTTTGACTGCCAATACATAAAAACACTGATTTTTATTCACACACAAAATTATTTTAGGTGGTTATTTTTGGAGCCTCAAATTCCAATAAGTTTCAGGGAGAAAATATCATGTCTTTTCACGATATTTAAATGCTTTATCTGGTTGATCTAGAAATATTGACATTAAATCTTCAGAAACTCTTTACTTAATTCAACATTAAACAAATTTATTCTAGTTAAAAATAGTTCATGCTGGGAAAAATTGAACTGTAAGCATGTACTGTTCCCATCACTACATTATGGGAATCTAGCTGGGAAGATTTTTTTAGAAATATGATATATACAGATCATTCTAATCACCTTATTGTCATAAGGAATAAATGCCATGAGTTCTGTGATCAAAGCATTACACAAGACTGTCTGCATTTGTATTTAGCATAATTGAGGCTTAAGAATGTTCTTTAAAGAAACAAAGGTCACCTTTTATTTTGAAACATCATTAGATCACTGGGATCATATGTTAATGTCACTACATCTGTTAAAGCAAAAAGGGTATTATTTATTGTACTCTTCTTGGAATTCTAGATATTTTTATAAGAATGGAGAATGGGGCTTGGCTAGTGATTCTTAAAAGACCTAGCAAACTTGACTGGTTAAAAGAAAAAAACTGCTCTCATTTTCTCATCTTACTTTTCTCCTTTGTATTTTGATGCTAGATATTCCTTTTTTGTTGGTTTTGTTGTTGTTGTTGTTTGTTCATTCATTTTGTTTATTTTTCTTTGGGGGGGGAGGTTTGTTTTGTTTTGGTTTTGGGGTTTTTTTGTTAATGCATTATAGTTCTCTGACCAGTAGTATCCATATAATAAAAAGTGGTTTCAAATTTTCATTACAAAGAATCATCCTAGACAAATTATCTTTTTGATCAGTCCTGTTCTTTTGAGTTTGGATACTCAAATTCTTGGATGTCATACCTGAAATCATCCAACATATTCTAGACCAAACTAGCATTTAAAATATGTAAACCTTGTCACCTCTTCCCCATGACTTTCATGCTGAAGTAGCTCTATTGACAGTGTTTTGGGAGCTTCCCATTGAGAACATACACATGACATTCACAGAACTGACATTGATCACATTGGCTTTGGATAAGCACCAAACACAAATTACAAATGTCCTGTGGGAACTGCAGATTCTGTTCCCTCAGGAACTGAGCAGCACAAGCAATATAATTGCAAATCAAATAACTACAATTTCTATTTCTTTCAGAATATGAAAACAAAAGAATCAGGTGGCACTCACAGCACTGTTTTTCTAGGGCTGCCTGTCCACATAGACAGGCATATGGTTGATTTGTGCCTAACTTGTCCAAAAATTTTCTCAGAGCTTCAGTGACCATGCAGCTTCAAAGTGCCTGCTGCATTGCTACATGTCAGCTAGCTTGTACCTGTAGCCCTATAAAAATTCAAGTCTAAACCAAGCAGTTTAGGATTTATTCAGAGCCACCTGAAGTCTTCTTAAGCCCCCTGGAGAATCCTGCAAACATTAGTCACAGTGAGCACCATGACTATTTATTTGATGTAATGCTGATCCCATTACCTTATATTATCTAATGTTATAAAAACTGGAGAACCAATTGCAGAGATAGACAACGTGGGAAATTTCAGTCTCATTATCCTCAAAAGGCTGAAACCATTTCAAAATTTCAGGTCATGAGACACTGAGAGTAAGATTCAGTGTTCTTTTACTGAAGTTTAACCATTGAGCATCCAGGCACATAACAAGGTGGGGCAGATATTAAGAAAACCAGAGGGACCCTAATTTTAGGATAGGGTTTAGAACACCCTATGTACAGAGAGGAAGAACAAAAATTCCAATTTCTGCATGTATATTTTACACTGGACAAGTGTTGACCCAACAAACAAACCAACAAACAAACAAAAAAGCAAACAAATTACAGAATTCAAACCCAGAATAACTAACCAAAACAAATAAACAAAACCAACCAAACAAAAAATTAAACAAATCACCACTTTATTGAAGTATTATTTTTTTGACCCATCAGAGCCTTGGATCAGTACCTCATAGAGCTGCATGGCTACTAGTGCCAGTGCCCAGCCAGGTCTTGAAGGCAGTGGGACCACTCTGCAGCAGAAGAGTGCTTTTAAACCAAATGAAACTGGGCAAACACAGTCTCTGTTCTCTCTCTTTACTTTTTACAGAGAATTTATGCAGTTACCTGCACACTTGACTAATAATTCCTTTAAGGACATCTCCTAATTTTAGTGACACATCTTCTTAATTAGCTGAACTGGATCCACTCATTAGCTTAAAGAGCTTTAACACAGCTACTGAGAGTTGTTTCCCATGCCATTCCTTTGAAGCACAGTCTCACAGAATAATTTTCTCTGTTAGTACAGTACCATGTGGCTATTAGCTTCAGAATTATTCAATATGTTTTTAAGTGTGATCTATGTATAATGTGTGTATTTATGGCATTCTGCAAATTTAATGCTCATTTTTTTCTATCACCTGCATTATTCTTAAGTTCCCTGTGTCCTCTAGTGGCTACCTATCAGAATTGCATAAATTGGCAAACAGGTTCTTCTTTCAAATTTTTGTATCTCAAAACATTAACAAAAAAAATTAGCTTTCCATCCTATAAATTTTCTTCCTTTTTTACTAAATTTTATATTAAAAGTGATGTTTTATAGTTATTCCAGGTAAGCATCAGCAGTATATGTGGCAGTATTGACAATTTTATATATAATCTTCTTGCACACACACTTTTGTCTCTTGTAGTTATCTGTGTGCTCGCTGGAGATTTTATCCACAATTATGAATTTTGAATGGTTATACAGGTCTTATAAGGTTTTGTGGAGCATTTCCTTACATACAGAGTCACATTCTTCTCTCATTTGGGCATGCCAAGTTTTTCATTAGGACTTTAGAAGCTGCTTCAGTCCATCCTAACATAATATTTGTGTACAAACCACAACACATTTTTAAAGAATTTGGATTTCAGCCTACTGTGAAAAGCCAATGAGTGAGCACATAATTGACAATCTTTTTATAATAAAGATACATTAGGAACAAATGCAAATTTCACATGTAACTTTATTTGGGAATTTCTGATTTCTTGACTATATATTATTAAAGTGGAATCCAGTTCAGTTAGTGTAAACCATTTCAAGTGGTAAAAGTTGTTAGTGCAAGTTGACTCCTCCTCAAACCAGCAGAATAATGGTACTTCTAAGAGGGTGTCATTCTGTGATATTTACCTAGGAAAAAGGATGAATTGTTACTCTACAGGAGTACCTTACACTTCACATGCACTAGAATGTTTGTCCTGCTCTACATGGCTGCATTTAGCCAGGTAATTTCATCCTCAATACCCCTTTGAAACAGGGGACATGATTAATTATTTTAAGTGTAACAAACCAGTGAGATATGAATAGGTATTTATTAGATTTGGAGGTAATTTACTGTGCTAGAATAGTGAATAACCCTCCCATGTGAACTGAATAGAAGCATTTGTACATTTGCAGAAGCTACTTCACACTGACTGAAGTATTGTATACTTCCCAAAATGTAACTCTTGGAGGGGAGGAGGCACTCCCTAGAATTTGATATTCTCTAAGTAAAAAATTCAGCCCATGGCAAGGACTTGATGTGGAATTACTTTCATTCGAAATAAAAAGAAGATACCAAATTTATAAGGATCAGAAAATTGATTACTGAAAGGGAAGTTTTAGAGAAAAAATTTAAAAATGCTACCACGTATGTTTGCAGTGCTACACCTTTCTCTGTTCCCAAGATGTTTCAGGTCACCTCATTGATCCAAGGATAAATAATGTTTTAAGGTTTCAAGACCACTCCACTCTGAACCACTAAAGCCATTTGATTAAATTATTGGTAAGAGACATTGAGAGAGGAAAAAAGATGTCAACAACAACACTCCTTGGAAGAGACCTGAGGACTCCAATATTTATAAATCAGTGAATTTTCTTGAGATTAAATTACACAACAAAGATAAAGACAAAACAGAGAAGGGCTGGAAGGAAAAATAAAGGCCTAAGGAAGCAACATTTAGTAAATTTTTTTCTGGACCAAATCTGATAAAGAGCTCCTTCTGTTTCAAAGTGCAATGTACTATATAGTACTATTTACATCACTCTGAACAAGTTGATCCAGGCACTCAGGAAACTAATATTCAGCTCATCACGAAGATTTTTTAACCAGATAGTGAATAACATAGTAATTCAAACTTTAACACAAAAAATTTTGTAGCATACTACCATAACAACAGTCATGAGCAAAACTGAAACATATTAAAGCCCAAATGTTAATATTATCATGACTACAACAAGTAAAGCCCGATCCAAATTTTAGAGGAAGTCACTTGGATCCACATTCACAGAAGTATCTTGAAATCTATTTCAAGTGATACATAATTCAGTGTTAAGTGTTAAAGGTTTCAGTACCCTGTGAATCCAAATATGTTGGATTCAATGACCTTAAAGGTTTTTTCCAAACGAAATGATTCTATGATTCTTGGGCTTAGCTCTTGAATGGGGATAACAGTTCTTTGTCATCTGACAAGAATGTGTCAGTGATGGTATATTGAGGATCATGAGACAGTCATGATCTGTGCTGGTGAGGATTAGGTGAGTATGAAAAAGAAACTTTTTCATTATTAAACTCAGCCAGAATATTTTTACTACATATATCTATAGGAAGGTACGACATATGGAGGAGGTAAAATAGGCCATGCTTTTAATTGTCTGAGTAAAAATGCACTTTCATATTCAATCTTACAATTTTAGATATTATTAAAAATCCTTCTTCCTGCCTTCTGCCTACCTTCAGGGTATCTGTGGAGTGAACAATCAATTCTTTTTGCCATTATTCATGTGATTTAGTTCTGATATTGAAAGCTTTATGCTTTTTGTCAAATAAAATTTTCTCATAGATATGTGGGAGAAGAGATTTCATTGTTTCATCTTGTCTGATTTAGTACACTCATAGAGTAAGTTCTGTACAAATAGAGGACAAAAGAGGTCTTTTGGTGCAGAGATTTTACATACTCCTTAACTACTTCCTGGCCTTGAAATGCTGTTTGCTTTTAGAAGTCTGGTCAATCACTTCATTTTACAGGCTTTGGACAACATTATCTCTGATGGTGTTTGAATATATGGGAGATTGTTGGTAAACAGAGCTTGATCTTTCTTTTAATTAAAATCGATGGAAATCTTAAAAAATTGTATAGACCATGTCAAAATGAAATGGCACTGGATTGATTTTTATTCCCAGTGAAAATATCAGTATTTTGTGGGTTTTTTGTTTAGAAGTAGTCTTACCTGTGTGGTTAGTGGGCTTTTCATAATTGCGATTAAGGTAAGAGTATTGTTTTCAAACTATGTATTTAAATGTTCTTCACATCCCTAGGCAAGTACATAAAAAAGGATGCCAAGAAAAATCATGTCAATTTTGGAACTTATATTACATCTTAATAGGAACATACTTTTTAAATATATAGAATAGAACATTTCTGTATGGTCTGATAGGTTCTGGTATTTACTTGCCAGAAAGCAAATACATCAGTAATGTTTATTGTGGAATATTAGCTATAGCATTATTTAAATTATCTGAACTAAGCAGCTTGTTCTTCAGGAAATTTGACATTTTTGCATGGAAATGTTCCAGAACTTCTGACTTAATCAAAACAAATTTTGCTTTTGTGTGTGTTTAACTGAGATATTAACTTACAAGTAAATGCTGAAAAGAATATTTTCAAGTTTTCATTGATTCTTATGAATTATGCATGCTGAAATGTATATGAGTATCTTTCAGGTTAAAATGTATATTTATTATATTGGTTTTTTAAAACAATTGCCAAATTATTATGTAGATTAAAACAGGTACAAATACAATAAAACATATATATGAATGTTTTCTATACTTAGAAGTGATTTTTTTAAATAATGACAAGGGTTTGTAGAAGCAGGGAGAAATTCAGAACTGATGAGCAAAACTAGACAAAAGCAGATTTTACTGGACAACTTCCCATTATTTACTGTTCTGCTTTGTCAAGAAGCAACCACTGCCCACTGCATTTTTGTCCTCATTGGCTCGTCCTGGTAACACTGCATGGTTTCCAGAAGAGGATAATACACATCACTTTGCTCCAGCTCTGGTAGTGATATCACGTGGACTTATGCAAACTGGTCCCTTTATATTGTTAGCATAAATGCTAACATGGACTGGTCTCACAAATCACATCATATTTCAGTATCTTGCTCATTCCACTTATCCTGTAAAGTATTGGAGATGCTCTGGAAACAAATGATACAAACAAGCAGAGACATTGCTCACAATTACAAGTGGAAAATGCACTGATATACTGCCTCTTTCCATTGTCATCATTGATTTGCACAGCATGGGTTTATGCCAAGATGCTTCTTAAACCACTTCTAAATTTCCCTGTGATATTGATCAGGCACAACTCCTGTTCTATTAAAGCATGCCTAATTTAGAACTGCCTACATGGCTGACAGCTAACAAGTAAAAACCAAAGCTTCCAAGTGACCCGAGACAAAACAATGAATATTGTTAAAACTTCAGCATTTGTAAGGATGCTTCCTTTCCACATCTTGAAGGAAAATATGTTTTGTACTTCTTTTTCTAAAGTCTATTTGGTAGCAAATGTTACATTCCTCAAGATTTTTTTTTTTATTTTATTTCTTACCACACTGTATGTTGAATCCCTTGGGACATCACAAAAACATTTCTACAGATTGTATTTTGTGCATGGACATGGGAACTGAGTATTATTTTTATTTCTTTAGTTCCTTTCCCACTTTGTGGCATTGTATCTTCCACAGCATTCCATCTATATAGAAGTCAAAATCATGTAACTCCAACACCTATAAAGACTTGTCGCATACAGGAATTTTCACCCAAATGAGTGCTAACTATTAGCTAGTTGATTAAATTAGTTGGATATTTTCCCTCTTTATTCCGTACAGAAATGTTTCTGCAGGAGATGCATATGTATATATATAATTTTCTATGATATGCACTGAAGAGTACAGATAATAACAGTATGATCTTATAATATGGTTTTGAAAGGAACTGCATCCAGCTCTGGAGTCCTGAGCCCAATATTCATCCTGCATCTAGAATGCTGCATCCAGCTCTGGGGTCCCCAGAATGGGAAGGACACTGATCTGCTAGAGCAAGTCCAAAGGAGGCCACCAAGATTATTAGAGGGAAAGGAACCTCTCCTATGAAGAAAGGCTGAGGGAATTTTGATCAGCCTGGAGGAGACTTCTGGGTGACTTTGCAGCACCTGAAGGGAGCCTACAGGAAATTTTAAGAAAAGCTTTTCAAAAGAGCATGCAGTAACAGGGCATGGGGCAGAGGCTTCAAACTGAAAGTGAGTAGGTTTAGATTAGATTAGACTAGATTAGATTAGATTAGATTAGATTAGATTAGATCCTTTACTTAGAGGTTGGTGAAGTAGTGAAACAGGTTGCCCAGAGAAGTTCTGGATGCCCCATCCGTGGAGGTGTTCAAGGCCAGGTTGGATGGAGCTCTGAGCAATCTGGTCTAGTGGAAAGTGTATCTGCCATGGCAGAGGGCTTGGAACTAGATGATGTTGAATGTCTCTTCCAAACTCAGGCCCTTCTATGATTCTATGAACTTTCTTTTATATTCTAAATTATTCTAGAACACATCTAAATAGAAAAAGAAATCCAGATTACAGTAAAACATTTTGACTATGACCCTTAGCTGCACAAAGTATTTTCAGTGTAGAAATTGTATGCAAGCAGTAAGAAAGACTATAGCTAAATATTACTGGAAAAAGCACAATAAATGTGCTTTCATAATTAATGCAAAGGGGGCAAATTTTATACTACATATAACAAATAAAAATAAAAAACACATAAACTCAGATGTAGAAACTTCAATATGGACCAAATTCTGAGAATATTTATTTATTCTTTTGTTCCTTTTAATTGGAAAAATTCTCCCCTCTGAGATCTTTAGCAGTTTCCCTTTTCCAACTCATTTTTGTAGTAATTGATTTGTCTTCAACACAGAGCTCAAACTTGGAGGACAAAGCAAACACAGTGTTCAAATAATTATCAGCTAACTCTTCTCAATAACCTACTTCAATACCAGTAAAACAAAAGCAAGCTAAACTACCAAACAGCTTGGAGAATGGAATTCTTTTCCTGTAGAAAATTCCAGGAAATTGTCATTCTGAATCAGGATGAATCTTCAGAAATACTTGGATTATTTTGTGGGATGAAAATCTTCCATATTTTAGCTCAGAGATGATAAACATCATGTCATTTTCATGTTTTAAAGGGTCAGTTCAAGATCTACTGCTTCTAAATTTTGAAAATTAGATAACCTGGCAAAAGCTGTCCTTTCACAGTGTAGATATTCCATTTCAACAACTCCATGGGTTTAGTTAATGTAGTCACCATATTTAAGCAGTACATTAAATATCACCAAGAATATATAAAATGCTATTAATGGTCTTAATTTTTTTGTTTTTCTCATGGCAGATGCCAGTGATTCCAGTGGCTGGGTAGGTGCTGAGTCTGTGCTCCCACAACAGTCCAATAAAACTGCAGTCAGGTATAGCAGCACATAGTCTAGCTGCACCATTGACATAATGGGGCCACCATTAATCACTTGAGAAATCATGAATGCAATGAATGGGTTTTCAAAGAACAGATTTTAAAAATACATTGCAAATGCATTTGTAATCTTGAGACTAGATCTATATGCTTTGTGAGTTATCTGGAATCATCAATTATCTACAGCACTCATTAAAAATAATGTAACTCACCCCTGGAAGAAGTCATATTAAGGGACTCACAGCTGATCTATAGAAGCACATTAAACCACATTAAACTGTTCAGCTGAAGTGTTTGTAATTAAAAGCTCACAATACAGAATTCATTTCAGAGATGGATAACAGATCACTGATCAAAAACATTCCTAACTACTTCCAATGTAATTGACACCATCCAAATATTTTAAAGCACTTTTCTAAAGTAAACAAATTTCCTGTTCCAGGCCACAGGAAATATTTTGAGTAATAACTAAGTATGGGTATTGAAAGTACTAATTTGCAAGCTCATTTTAAACCTCAAGCACTTTTTCTGAGAGTCTCAGTGCAAAACCTATTCTAATTTTCTCATAGGTGGAGCTCTACTTGGACCTCATAACATCTCTGCTTGGTTCACATCAGCCTCAAGATCTAAGCAGACCAAGTGTTTTATGGTATCTAGCACTTTTAAAATGACAGGACTCCCATTAACTTTTTCAGCTGCAGGATTTTTTTCAGCTTTCAGTGACCAGAACCCTCTGTTCCTCCATGAAATGAGAAGCTCTTCAAGAGCTTAATCTCATCAATAGTGACCCATATAACAGCAAGGAATCTGCCAGCCCACATCAGATAATAGCAGCAGATCTTGAAAAATTAATCCTTTACTAAATGAGATTTTTTAAAATAAGTTCTGATTGGTATATACATTTCTGGTAAATGCAGTATTTTTAGAAGCCATATTCTGTGGGTTTTTTTTCCTTACAGCATGCTGCATAGCATTCAGAATGTTCCACACAGATTCCTACTCAGTCAGACTCTCATTCCTGTATTCAGAAATAAAATCATCAATTCTGTTGTTCCATTGATTGTGAACCTGTTAATAAATATTTATAGCACTTGATATATGCATATTGGTAACAGTGTGGATGGATAGTACAATCCTTGATCTTTTATTGATACTCAGGCTTCTTCAAAGATTACTTGCAAGCAGCAGCATTCTAATCAATTTGCCAAATATGATCCAAGATGCATCATAGCCATTGCACTAATTGGAAAATTGTAATGCCAAAGGGAAGGATAAATGAAGCAACACAAATCACATACACAGCACAGGCAGGCACAAGGTGATTTGCCCAATTGGAGCCAGGGGAGCCAGGAAACACTTCAGTTCCACCTGATCTGTCCTGAAATATTAAATCCTACTTCTCATACTTACTTTTAAAATTCACAGCACCATATAATAAAAAGCACAAACCAAAAATTGATTCTAGACCACCTAATGTGATACAAACTTTTGTGAGTACCACAGAATCTGGCCAGGACATGTTTTGCTTTAGGCTGGGGGAATGAACAGCTCATATTGGCACTAGATTATGCATCTTTGCTGAGACTGATACAATACACCTTCAGCAGTAATTGAAGTGGGCAAGCTCATCATAAAGAGTCTGATTAGAGAGACTGTAGAGGGAAGGTATGCAAAGGAGAAATCCTATGCCACTAAAAGGTTTCATTACAAAGCAATGAAAAAGTTAAACTCTCCTACTCATTTTCCTTGCCATAGCCATCCTAAAAGCAAAACTCAAAAGCTTTCACAGATAATGATGATGTAACCATCATTATACTTCAGCAACACTTAATTAAGGTTGAGATCAAGTGTAATTAAATTGATATAAATTTAACTTCAATTTTTCAATTTTCTAGCACAAAGCTGACTCCAGAATGTATTATTCCTGACAGTTTAAATCTTTCAAAATATAAAACCATTATATAAAACAGGGATGATTCCAACATTATAAATCAACATTTGATAAAGAAATTTGATTATACAGATGCACTTTGAAGGACTAAAAGTAATTTATTTGTGCTGTGCTCTGCCTGAATAGCAGCAGTCTTACGAGAACACTGTCACTGGAGGTTTTCTAAAGTATAGCTTTTGAAATTATGGAATAGAAAAGTGGCCAGGCTGGTATTGATTCAGTACAGATTACCTTCCACATAACACTGTGAGAACTACTCAAGCTATTGCAGTTGCTCTATGTAGAAAAATAAATGACTGAATAAAGTTTCAAAGCGGAACAGTTAGTAGAGACAACAGCTATGTTGGTATTTATTGTGGTTTGCTGTTGTTCACATTGAAGATCCGTGTTCCTTAGATTAGATCTCTGCTTGTACCTAAGATACAGGTTCAAGCAATAAAGTTAGTCATTCATTGGTATACTTTGTATGCCATGATACCAACGAGTCCTACTATCAGTTGCATAGGGGACAACTGCTGTCACTTGCTAACAGACACAGCTCAGCATCTAATGCTTCCTCCCATGCTTGCAGATACCCAGGAAAGAGGGACTTCCTGGGTAATCCCTCAACAAGGAATAAAGCTGTCCCTTCCCCTGCTGACTCCACATTCCTGAATAGGAAGGGTATGTTTTTTGCAGGGGAGAAATTTGAAATATATTTCCATGCACTCTCATTTACTATATTGAACCATGATGAATTCCTCAAATTAAGTTTCTCACATGTTCTACTATTCCTGGTCAACATGTGAAATAGTCAACTTCAATCTAATGGTAATACAGTTTACAGTGAGAACTGACTACTAGACATGTTTTAATTAATTGCATGGAACAACTTTGAAGTTATCAGCAGTTCCCCATAATTTATTTACATACTTCTTTTTTCATAATTATCAGCACCAATATTGCCATCTGCATTACAAATACCAGGATTTGAAAACTCGTATACTGAAAAAATGCACAAAGCCAAGCTGTGTATAAACATTATTCTGAATAAGTGAGTAATATGGTAAAAAATTCCAGAACCTCATATACAATCCTTCATGACTATTATTTAGAGTGATTTCAACAAAAATAAGAATTTATTTTCCTGGAAACCTGCAGAAATTGACATCATAGTCTAAGAAACAGACTTCAAGCAAAGCACAACTCACTGTGTTGGGCTTAAAGACACAGCCATGACTTTCTTGGAAGTGAAGGACAAAAGCTGTTTTTAAGTGGCTGTGCTTCACTTCAATAAGGAGAAAATTCTTTATTTCTTTATTTACTGTTTGAAAGACAATGGTACATAAGTCCCTTGCCTATTTAAGGACTCCCTTGAGCTATAAGACACAAAATAGAAAGACAGTTGATTTTGCTTATTTCCAGTGAAAATAAATTTTCATCCACAGTATTTAGATATTGTGATAGTAGATGACTCCATGGAAGCTGGAAATGACACACATGTTTTTCTTTCAACACCTAACAAATTATGAGGCACACACTACATGCCTATGCAGTAGCAGGGAGGAAGAAGGAAGAGATTTCCTGGTTGTAGCACCTAGGCTTCACTCTTTGCTGTGCAAATTAATATTTGTAGTGCTTAACAAATTAATCAGCAGCACAGTTCTCTGCTTCAGCCTTCACACAGTCTAAAACAGATCCCTCTTAAAAGGATGACAATAAACAAAAGATGGAGGAAAAATGGTATCAAAATGATAATAAGAATATATAGTTACAATGCAGTTTTTTCAGAAATAAAAGTGCTATTCCCTTAAAAAGTAGGAATTGTATATAAATACAGAGTCTTCAGTTTAGTCTGCATAGGTAACAGCTTTCTAATCATACTTTGATATTTCAATATTGTAGCCATACTGTACCTATCTGTGCCTTCAAGTTGCAATATTCCGGACAGGCATTTGTTTATGTCTTCAACACATGGTATTTTAAAACATCTATTCTAATAAATACAGTGGTTAAAACCTTTTCTGCATAAAACTGCAAATATTTGATCATTGAAAACTTTCATGCAGCGATATGGAAAGATCTTTAGTTGTGTTGAGATTTCATTTGAGCCAGGACTTTATCTAAGTATGTCTTTCTAACAACAAATTTGTATGTGGAAATCACACCAAGACAGGATCACATTTTTCATTCACAAAAAATTGTCTTTCATTTTACAAGAAAGTTGGAGGCTGATTTCCACTTATTGTAACTAGCAGACATTTGATTTCCACAACACTCCAAGGACTCCCATGGCTGATGTAAAGGTAAAAACAGATCCAATGCCAAGTATTGTACAAGAAAGATATGTCACTGGCTAGTTCTTGACTGGAGAAACTGTAACACAGTGCATTTGTACTGTTACTTATTTTCCTTTTATTTTTATGGGACTTCCAATTACACAACTTATTCCAGAAAAGCTGTTATATCTTTGCAATGCCATTACTGAAAGGATGGAAATAACAGAATGACAAAAGCTTCTTCTTCTTCTTCTTCTTCTTCTTCTTCCTCTTCTTCTTCTTCTTCTTCTTTTTTTCTTTTTCTCCTTCTTTTTCTCTATATTCACAGAATGAAAAAGATATATTTTCATAAATTTAGACAATGAATATAACATATGAGATGTAAACAAAACGTTCTCAGTTGAACAATGTGAACCACTCACAATGAAATCAGTGAACAATTACAGTTTAAGTTCACAGATTTTTTTTTCTGTTTGCCAAGAATTATTAACACATGTGCAGATCCTACAGGGAGATAGATATATATTTCTCAATAAATGAAAGATTCAGTGCTGTCCTCCCTCTTTGTGACTGGCCGCTTTCTCCTCTGCATTCCAACCATTTGTGCATAGATTTGGAAAGCAGCAGTGCTCTTCATTAATTCCAGCCCAGGTTTTCTCCCAGAACTACTGCATTGGATGTTTTCTATGCCATTACTGACACTTCTGACCCTTCTTAACACAGCCAAGGCAGTCTGCTCTTTAAGAGAACATCTGTTGTTATGTGACCCAAAACTTTATTTTTTTAGGGGAAAAAATATATAGGCACTACTGGAAAAAGAAATATCCATAAGGAGAGGCCATACTCTTATTTCATTCCATCCAAATCCTCACCTAAAGGATCTATCATCTCATCAAATGCAGGGTCAAACACAGTCTAGTAAATGATAGAAAGAAAATATGAATAGAGCTGATTCATTTTTCAGTGATTCATCTATAAGCTGTACAACAAGAGAAAGAAACAAATCAATTGCTTAAATTATAACAATATCTAAATTGTAGATGCAGTAACATTTTCTCCTATTTTGATAATCATACCACGTAATGATGGAAAACATACTCCAGAGGAAGAAAACCTTACAACCATGCAGCTCAATCCAATACTGCCACCTTGTGAAAAAAAAAAATCTATTCCTTCTTCTGTCGATTACATCCAACCATACAACCATAAAATGGTTTGGGTTGGAAGGGACATTAGAGACCCTGTACTTCCAGCAGCCCTGCCATGGGCAGGATCACCTGCCACTAGACCAGGTTCCTCAAAGCTGCTTCCAGCCTGGGCTTGAACACTTCCAAGGATGAGGCATTTTTATTGTGCAATCATTTAAAACAAAAGAAAAATTCTATTTNAAAAAAAAAAAAAAAACAACCACTGGAGAAATTGTTTCTGTCAAATAAAAGCCACAAGCCAAGCATCAAAAGCATGAGACCCAGAGCCTAATGGGAAGATGGGGGAGGAAGGAAAAGAAGGATTGTTTTTTTAATTAAGAACATCTAAAAAAAATTAAAGCTGCTAAATAAGAGAAAGAAAACAGATTTCTTGCCAAGAAAATTTCACTGAAGATATTTAAATAGCACTTCTGTATTTGGTTTTTATCTCTGTTTAATTTTTTTTGTTTTCACTTTTGAATCACAGCTGAAAGTATCATCATATACTCTGTTCATTATGAAAAAAAATTATAAGTACTCTTACAAATCACAATGGAACTTCATTTCTCCAGATAATATTTTATAAATTTTAAGAGTATTTTCTGATGCATTGAACAAAAAATAATAGCAGCAATAGAAGCATCCAGATGGTGTATAGTCTCCATTGCCTCTGTTACACTGTACACATGTATTTTTGTTTTGGTTTGGTTTTGGTCTTTTTTATTTTAAGCTACTAAAGGCATTTGGAAGCAGCAAGTATTTTGGAAGATTTACATGGCAAGATTTACGTAGCCTGGCATACCCTTGTTCTTCTATTCTCAGCGCTCTTACTAAATTAGGAGGATACCAGCTCAAACAAAGTGATGACAAATGTGAAGCTTCTGCAGTCAAAAACGATCTTGCATTAAGAACTTCTTTAACATAGAAAACACATTACATATGGATCAAATTTGATTTTTTAGAAGAAAATATTCAGCAAACACAAGCTTAGCCTGCCCTGTCAAGATCTTCAAGGCCTGGATTATAAAACTTCTTCTGCTGCATTTCAGCATGAAGAAAGCTGTAGTAAGTTTCTCAAACTAGCTCTGCAGTGGCGTGGAGTCAATAATAGGGTCAACAATACACCTTGTAAAACTATAGAGTGTATGTCACAACAGGCTTTTCAATTTCCCTGGAGAAGTTTCACTATTTTTAAGAGTAATCGAACTTTTTTTTTTTTTTGTTTTCAAAAATAGAATGTATCGAAACAGTGGCATGATGCATTTTTTTTAGGAAAAAAACCCTGAACAGTTATATATTCAACCTGAAAACTGGAATCTGCAATAGTTCTCTTGTATTACCCATGGGGTTTCAAAGACTTATTCTGAGAAATCTTAATAATAACTCAGTTCATTTAAAAATATTTACTAAAAATTAAAAATATTATTCTTATAAATTAACTTACCTTTTATATTGCATTCTTTCTACTCAAGAAAATCTTTACCAGCATTGAGTATTTCCATCCTACCTTAAGGAGAATGGTCAAACGATAAGTTTCTTCCTGAAGTCCAACATAGCCACATCTTTAGAACAGAGAAGTTTTCCCATGTTGGTCAGCCCTGAATTTCTGGATAGAGGCAACAGGTTTCAGAAAGTTTCAGCTCATTTTGATGCACTTCCTGTCACTGCATGCCATGCAATTATTTTCCCTTCATTTCCAAATTCATGAAATGAAGAATTTTCATTACAGCACAGCTCCAGGATTGTTCACTCTACAATTTTTGAATCAGTGCCAACACTGATGATGGGGATCTCAGCAGCAACAGCAAGCTACACTTAGGGTTTGTGTGAGGGTTCAGAGAGCTGCAGAACCTGCAGCTTCAGGGACACTGGCACTCCAAAAGGCATTGCAAGGGCGTCAGGGCAGGGTGCCAGGATTGATAAAATTGAAACCTTTCAGTTGTGCAACCCCTGGCAACGAGAGCATCTGCACAGGCCCAAGGAGTCATCAGGATCAGGGTTTAGTTAGGGTTAGTGTTGAGTGAGTCAAGGACCCTACAGCTCCAGGAACAGCAGGGCTGGAAGTGGCATGCCAAGGCAATCCCAGCACGGCCCCACCATTGCTGCTCCTACTTATTTCTAAAATTGAGCACCCATGGGGATTGGGACTTCAGGGTTAGTCTGAGGGTTAGGGCAATGTTTAGGGTTGGGGTTAGGGTTGAGTGAGTCAAAGAGCCTACAGCAGCAGGAACAGTATGGCTGAAACATGAATGGCAAGGTGGCCAGAGAAGGGCCTCAACATTGCTGCTCTTACTCCTTTCTAAACTTGACCAGCCATGTGGATGGGAGTTTTATTGTTAGGGTTATGTTTAGGGTTAGGGCTAGGGTAAGGGTCATTGTTAAGTTTAGTCTTAGGGTTGAGTGGCTAGTGATTTGAAAAGTCTTCATTTCATTTCATGAAATTAAATATTTCTATGATTTCTATGAAAAGTCTGTTTTATTGGCAATTTTTTTTGCTAAGAAAGGACATGGTATTTATTCAGTATATGCATAGCATAACTCCACTACAAAAGAAGCATTAAGTGCACATTCAATTAGTGGATAAATAGTTGATCACACTGCAAATTTCACCAGGGATATGATTATATAAAAGTGTGGATTTCAAATGGATACATTTACATTTTTTTAATATTTAATTACCATGCTTATCCATAACACTGGTGAGAAAACTGTTAGAGGTGCCCTTGAAGAAAATACTTTTTGTTTAACACTCCTAAAACTTTCAGAGAGGTACTCAGCTCATTCTAAGGACAGTAGATGGGAAAATCCCATCTAAAAACTACCATTTTTGGCAGATCCTCCCCATTGCTCCCAAATGCACATTTTCTATGTAAAACCTAAATTTATCTTTTAGCTCTTAATTTTTGTTATACCTGGTTTTGCACCTTGATATTCCTCATCATACTCAGGGTTAGATGTGCTCCCTATAAACACACAAAAATGCTATTATCTGCACCCTGCCTGATCTGTGTAACTTTTTCTGGACTGAATTCTATTTAGTCTCTAATTCTCCAACTGGACATTTTCTCCAGCTTTTAATAACCAGCAAGGGACTTTTGCACAGACAGGCAGTGATAGGACAAAGGGGACAGGTTTTAAGACAGAAGCAGGCAGATTTAGATTAGATGCTACAAGGAAATTTTTTACACCACAGAGGGTGGTGGGGCTTGAAAACAGATTGCCCAGAGAAGCTGTGGGTGCCCCATCCCTGTGTTCAAGGCCAGGCTGGATGGGGCAACCTGGTCTAGTGGAAGTTGTCCCTGTCCGTGGCAGGTCATTTGGAAGAGATGATGTTGGAAGGTTCCTTCCAACCCAAACCATTCTGTGACTCTATAAATTTGTATTTACCTTTCTCTCATAATTTTTTTTTTAACTCCTCCTGTTTGCTCCCTACCAGCAGCACTGGCAGGGCCATGCTGAGCCCCTGGTCCCCCTGCACCTGCGAGGCTGTGCCAGAGCCCAGTGCCCCACCATGGCCCCAGTGCCAGCTGGCCCCTCTGAGCCAGGACCCAGCCCCTACATGGGAAGACAGAGAGGATGTCTGGTGTGTTTCCATTTTTCATTACTCTGGGGTTCTCTGGGCAAACAAGAATGGAAGCAAACCCACAGTTTTTTAATCCACCTTTATTGTGGTTTTAGTATGCCTTTATTTATTTTTTTTTCCGCTTAATTGCTCCTTGCATATTATTGTGAGCACTAAATTCCAGTCTATGACTTCAAAAAAAAGAACAAACAAACAAACAAACAAACAAACAAAAAAAATCCAAAACCAAAATAAAAATACCCTCAAACAACAACAACAATAATCCCAAAAAAAACCAACCAAACAAAACCACAAAACTCAAACCGAACAAACAAAGAAACAAAAACCAAACCCCAACATTAAAAAATAAAAGAAACAAACAAGACCGCGAGAAGCGGTGCTGCGATGCGCTCCGTCTCACGCTGGGGGGCGCTGCCGAGCGCCCCAAGAACGCGAAACGGCAGCTCCCGACGAAGTCTGGCTCCTCTCGCTGCCCGTCCGAGCCGCTGTTTCCCGTTGCCGTGGTGACGCTCCCGCTGTAGCAGCGCGGTGCGGGGCTCTCGTCCTCCCCCTGGGGCTCCCCACCGTCCGCTGTTGGCGGACGCGGAATTTCAGGGCGGAGGGGCGGCCGGTGTCCAGAGGCGGCCGGAAAGGCGGAGGCTCCGTGAGGAGCTTGACTGAACGACAGGTGAGTGGGTACGTGAAGTAGACGGGGGGGACCGGAGGACAGCGGGGGCTCTGAGGGCTGGACTACAACTCCCAGCATGCAAAGGGGCAGAGCCGCGCGCCGTCAGGAATCCTCCGGTCGCGATGCCTTTCGGGAGGTGTAGTTTCCTCTCCTCCGGGATCCGCGTCTCACCTTCCCGGCAGAAATGCGCTCCGTGTGCCCGGTCCCCCGCTGCAGGAGCCGGCGAGGAGCTGCTCGCTGCCTCCCATTCCCCTCATTGCAGGGCCAACGGGGTGCGAAAGGAGGGGGGGAGGGGGGCCGTTTCCCCCTGCTTGCATCCATCCAGAAGTTTTTTACCTCTCTGGGTTACATCATTTCTCACCGCGGTCTCTGTACCATTAAAACTTTCTATATTCCTAGTCTTATTTTGAGGACTCTGGTTTTTTTTGGTTCATGCTGCGTTGAAAGGTATTGCTTTTTTTGGTGCAGCTTTCAAAGCAGATAAGACGCTGCGGGAAGTAGAATGTCGGAAGATATTGAAGGAATTGAAAAAGAAGTAGAAATTGAATTAGGCAGAATCAGTGTTTCTTCGCTTGGAACAGATGATCCAGAGTCAGAGCTGTCAGAGGAGCCCTTGAGTGACAGTGAGACAGTGAGTATTCAGTGAGCTAGAAGTGCTTCTGTAGGGTGTAGTACAAAAGCAGCGTTGAAAGCCCGTTTGATGAGTGAACATTTCCCCGGCACTCCTGACCTGAGGCTTCGATGTGAACAGTGGTCTTGGTAGTATTGCTTCATGAAAAATGTGGCAGGGCAATAGGAGAGATGAGTATCAACATTCTGCTTGAGAAGATCAGACCTGGAGATTTTGTTTTAGAATCCTCTGAAGCTGGAGGATTTGATGAGGTAGATTAAATCTGGATGAATAAACCAATGATTCTTCACTGACATCTGTATTTTAATCTTACAAGAGACTGGTTTAGGAGATTACTTATAAGATTTCCAGATACTAATTTCATATAAATATGAAGTTCTTCAAGGTCTCTTTCTTGGTTCACTTCTTATTTTGGGAAGTGGCTTTCCTCTGAAATAAAATCAGTTATTTGGGTCCTTTTCTGCCATTTTAATCTTTCAGATTCATAGCAGAGGGACTGGTTTGTAGCCTATTAGGGTAGATAATATTAATCATAAATCATGTTTCATATGACATGGACAAAGACATCAGTGACAAGTGTGTAAGCATTCACATACTGAATGTCAGCAATGTCTACCACAATTTGCACATCTGACAGACCATTCTCCCAAAATCTGGACATTAAAGGCAGTCTTTTGAATAGAAAGTTTCTATGTAATAAAGAAAACTGAAGCATTAGGTCTACGTGCATAATTTGAACATTAGTCAATTTAAAGTTTATTTATTGTGTGAGGAGTCTAAACATTTTAAAGAAAACGATCCTGCACCTCACAGGTATTTGCTAATTTTTATCTTATCCTTTTTCTTTAATTTCTTGGTCCAACACAGGTATAAACACAATAATTTATTGAAATTTGTTTCTGAAGAGAGTGCAAGATACATTACTAAAATTTTATTAGAATGTAATTAAAATTAGAATTATTAATTGTTCAGTGGGTGGTAAGACAATGAGAAGAGTATAGGAATTTGGAAAAATTTTGCTGAAATTGCTGCTAAATCTCCATCAGTACTTCATAGGTGAAGCCAAAACAAATCTTTATTCTCTTATGTCAAGTATTTACCTCTTTTGAAGCCTGTGAGATGAAAATGTAGACTATATGTCAAAGGCTGTGTTTTTCTAGATTTCAGGTGACTTACCAGAATCAGTTCTTGCCTATTTAAACTTTATCAAGAGCAGCAATCAAGATGCTGAAAAGCTTATACTGCAGGACTTAGAAGATGAGCAAAGTAGAAGTAAGCATAAATCACAGTTAAAATGTTTGTACACCTCATATTGCCAGTGGAACTTAAGACTAACATGCATCAATATAATAATGCAAACTTTTAAGTAGAAGAAGCAGTGAAACCTATTCCATCAGCTTCTAAATGCATGATGAAAATTTCTAGGAATAAAGCCATGCAATGCTGTCTTCTTGAATTAACACCTGGGCAGAAATTAAACTCTTTTAAAAACTCTTTTAATGCTAAAGAAGGCAAGTGGCGAGAAAACTGAGACAGAGCCCAGGCCAGACTCTTAATGAAAGTCTAAAATGAGGTCAGTAGGAGCTGAAATGCAGGGTTCAGATACAATTGACTCCCACAGGATATGTTTAAAGTCTGTCTTGAGAGATGCCCAAGCTCACATTGGATGAAATGACCATTAATTGGCAAAAAAAATATTGCTGTCAGCTGTGTGACTGAAGCCAAGCTCATAGTTTATATGCCACTGTCTGTTCCATTAGTGCAGTAGCATTGGTGACCAGAAGTTCAATATTGACTACAAATTTTGATATCTGAGAAACATCCCTATGTATTTTTTTTTTGTAATATAATCTTACTCTTTTTCATTGTTTTTGTAGTTCTTTGTCAATTTTTGACCTATCTGAGTGCTACTGTATTTTTCTGCACAGGAAATGTTCTGCTATGTTTCATGATGTGGAATTCTCTTTCATATTTGCTATCACTGTATTCTTACAGTATTATTGTGTCTGTTTCTGTTACACACATTTCCTGCTTTTATTGAAGATAAATTATTTCCATACATATTTAAGTATAACTGGGGGAGAAGGAAAGGAAAAGAGACGCCCTTTAATTTAAACAAATTGAATAGCTAAACAGTGTAGACCAAAACTGAGCACTCGTAAGGGATTTTCTCTCTGTGAACTAAATTTTTAAATTTATTTTTTCTTTAGATGACATTTATGAAGTAGTTTCTCACCATCCTTCTGAATTGAATGAAGATTCAAAACAATTTAATGAAAAGGTATTTTTTATTTATACATTATTTATAGGGAATAAAATTCTTTTAAATAATCTAGATTACTTACACTTGCTGTAGTGGCCTCCTAAGGAGACCTATAAATGTGTTTCCTTTTTTTCCTATAAGACTATCCATAAGGTAGAAAGATGAGTTTCTATATACAATTCTTTAGAATTAGGGCATCAACTGTAATACACCATGTCTATAAGCTTTCAAATTGGAAATAAATTATCTGAGATGTGGAGCGCAAAAAATCAACAAAATTAAACAAAATTGAATAATCCTTTATTGCTAGTTATTTGGAGAATATTATCTTAATATTATGATAGCACTTTTAAGCTTCTCTAATCTTATTTTAGAGAAAATATAAGCATAGTAATCTCTGTACATTTCAAAGACAAATGAAGAATTATGAACATGAGTGCTTCTATATTTTCATAGGATTTGACTGAATAACTCGCTGAAGTTTTCTTAGAAAAATATAAAACTGTATTTAATTTAATCACTTTTAATTTGCTGCCTGGCTTTTATTAGTGAGCACTCTTGCAAGCATGATTTTTTGTTCTCAGAAGACCATTGTTTAAAACAGCACAATTACTTCATGTGACTTCAACTGCATTACAAATATTAATACAGGCCCAAAGCATGTGATGAACAGATGATAAATGAGCAGGAATAGATTACTTGCCAGTAAAGAACAATGAAATGAAATAAATATAGCAATCCTTGTGCCCATAGTATTATTTTGAAATAGTCTTCTTAAAAATTTGCTCTGTAACTAGTTCTTCCCCAGTGTGCATAGCAGTAGTCATACATATAGTACTTGGTTTCACAGAAAGTGAAATAAATCTCAAATGCAAGACATTCATTTTTCCAAGTCAAAATATTAAATTTATTTAAAAAACACATAGAAATATTATGTATTTTGATAAATACTACAATATTTATTACTCTGGAAAACAATATTTTGACTGATACGTTAGCATTATTCAATGTGTAAGGATTCCAGTCAGTAGTAGGTTTCACTTTCTTGTACTTGTCATATGTTAAAAAGCTTATCCTTGTTCTAGAAGATTTTTATAATATTCTGCTTTTTAATTTTGTTTCTTGTTTTTTTAATAACAATTCTAAACTATGTTAGATACCGCTTGAAGTTGAAAATGAAGACTTGCAGCTTGCTACAACACTTGATTATAGTCAGTCCATCAGTGATGAAGTGGTCACTGATGACCACTTTCTTACAGGTAAGCAAGCACATTATTCATTTGGTTGAGTTGATCTTCAACATATCACTATTTCCTTCTTTTTCCTTGTCATAAGTATCATAGCATTCTTTTTAAAGAATTTCACATTGCAGTATACAGCAGGGCTTAATACTTGATGGATTGGACAGAAACACTTTTGCCTGTATCTCATTTCAAGATCACAAAATCATCATAGAAATTAATATCAAAAATATCACTCAAAAATGAAAGCTGTTCAGAGGCACTAAGCAAGTTCTGCTTTGGCCACAGATTTGTTGTTGTTGTTGTTGTTTTGGATTTTGGATTTTGGTTTGGTTTTTTTGTCATCACATTGGCTCAGAATGTTCCTTTTCCATGGCCTTTGGATGAGTTGGGCTGGAGCATATCAGTGCTAAAGGCCCCACTAAAAGCCACAGAAGACATCCTCTGCAATCCTGAATTGCACATTTTTAGAATAAGCATAGTAGTTGCAGAGTCAGTAAGTGTGCAGGATAATAATAAGACATCTCTGATGGAAAGAACTTGTGCTGTAGTTCTGATTTCCTATATATATATATGTAGATAGATAATATAATACATGTAGGAAATCAGATATATATTGCTGGCTATGTAATCATAGGATCTTTTTCTTGTCAAATAGCTTAAGACTGTTTAATGTTCCCCAATCCTTATTAGGAAATTAAATAAAATGTTTTCTTGGTTGATTAATAGCTGATCTTCAAATGAGCATAAGTCTTGCCCATGGTAAAGTAGAAGAACAGTGCAGACAAGCACTTGGACTTGAAGGTGAGAAGATGAAGAAGTGGAAAACTGAGAGAGAATCACAGGAAAAACAGAATGAAAAGGAACGTGCAAGAAGGGTGCAGCATGTGGAGGAATTTGAGGCTGAAAGAATAAAGTTAGATCTTCTTAATAAGGTAATGAATGATATATTAAGCCAATCTGTTCCAATCTAGACTATCTGAAGTCAAGCTCTACTGTGAAAAAGAGACTACTATCCCAAACTGCATGACTGTCCTAAACCCTGTCTACTTGTGTTGCCAGTGAGTTGTAAACGTATTTAAGTGTAGTCCATTGGTTTTTATGTGTTTACTGTTTTAATCAATAGTGAATGAATTTGCTATGCTAAATTTAAAATTATTCCTTATGCTTTGTCTTTGCAAAGTTTTTATATTATGAAATTTGCCAAACTACCAGAAATGAGAGTTGTGCTCAAATTAATTAAAAATGGTCACTGTGCCCTAATAGGAAATACTTAGCTAGTTTGGATCTCCCATCCCAATTTCACATTTCGATGTTAAAATCGTAATGGAAGTAATCAGAACCAAAATTATTCAGTTCAGCAATGCTGGTGCTGTTCTTCACTAGGTAAAAGCTACAATACTTTCTGTCCCTATCTTTATCTGGAAACTTATTCAGGCTTCATCTGCTGAGTTCTGCCACAACAGATGACAATTCAGCATGTTGGCTGGTTGCACTCTCAGACTATCTAGTCATGTTTTGCTATAGTGGGTGGAGCATCACAAAGGATAAAAGAGTGTGAGAATGTGAAGAAATGTAACTCTCAGATATTATACTTGTGAGGCCACAGAATTTTATTATTTAACCTAAATAAGTGTGGTTTGAAAGGTACATTAACACTACATTTTCAGTTAACTAATTTGTAGCTTTCTGAAGAGGTGGGCGCCTTGGCACCACCAGCAAGGTAATTCAAGTCACCAGTAGTGAGGAAGGGCTTAGTAAATAAAAAGCCTTTGATCTCTTAAGGCCAGTTCAATGTCAGCTATAGCTCTCTTTTCAAAAGCTCAGAAAAACTGACGGGTCTTCTTGGCTCTTTGTTATCACAAATCATTTTTGGATGTAGAATGGCTTTCTCTAGAGAAAGAGGGATGTGGCCACGTTTAGGCACTTTGATACTGCTGTTGCAGGAACACTCTTTTTGGAGGTGAGAAGTAGAATCCAACTTTTCCTATTGCAGAAGGATCTGGATGCCTGGTCTCCTGTTGTCTGAACAGCATGCTTTTGAATGTCCACGAAAAGCAGTGCTTAGACACCTTGGAGACTTTATGTTCCAAGTTGAAAGTGGTTGCTTATACTACTTCCTTCATATCCTCCATATTTGATTTGGTTGATATCTCTTGGTTCCTCCAGGAGTTATGTGGTTCTGGATCAGCCTGTTTTTTAGTTACTTGCGTAACTAAGTTTCTGGCTGCTAATTTACAGTCTGATTGAGACTTTTTTCCTGATTGAGGTTATGTTGGGCAAGGGGCAAAATGCTATTTATTTGCAAATAGTGAGAAAGTAGAATTGAACTTTCATTTTCTGCTGAGAAGCAATTTCAGTCAGAAAAATTTCTTTGGCTTTACTGAACAAAGTTCCCACTTGAAGGATTTTAATATTATCAGTACATACCAGTGCAATTAAAGGGAGATTGTTAATGGTATTGTTCATACATGTTTCTGTTTTCTGCCTGTATTTTGAATGGTTTTGTAACTAGTTTTCATCTTTGATAGTAGTAGTAGAGATCTGGGAGAGGAAGGTGGCAGCTGTTTGGGTCAGTACCTAGATGCTGACTTACTGAAGGTATGTATCTCTCAGTACATGATCAAATCTACATTACTGATGCAAGTGTCCTGTTGTTTATTTCGATCCACGCACGGCTCAGTTTCTCATTTAAATTCAGGCATTGACAAAATTGGATTGCTGGAAAGTCAAGAAGATGGGTGAGATTAGAGAGAGGGTGTTTTGTGTTGTTCTGGGTTTTTCAGATAGAAATGAATATATTAAGTTATATTCATTTAATTTGTTGTGTAGAAACACCAGGCTGCAATAGAAGATGAGATACAGAAAGAGGCAGAAGCTTGGAGAGACAAAATGAGGCAACATGAGGTAAGGTTGTACAGTGAGCTTTGTCAAAAGACTGTGAGGTTACTGTTATATATTTGAGAATAAGTGTTATCATGGAATGCCTAATATACTAGATTTTGTTTATGAATTACAAATATGTGCCAATACCTGTCCCATTTTAAAAGTGGTTGAAATCTATCCTAATTGTTTTGGTCTAGGAATTGATCATGAAACTACAGTTGCAAATGGAAGAGGAGAAAAAGGCCTTGGAAGAACAGAAAGCAAAAGAAAGACAACAACTGGCTGAACAACAGAATATAGCAGCTGTGAAAATCCAAGCTAGATTTAGAGCATTTTTAGTCCGTAAAAAATACGCTCCCATTTTAAAACAATGGAAATATGAAATTAGAAAGAAGCAGAAAATACTAGAGGAAATAGAGGGAGAAGTTAAAGAAAGAGAGGAAAAACTGAACAGGCAAATGGAAGAAAACAGGTTAAAGAGAGAAGAGGAAAGAAAGAGACAAGAAGAACTTGAAAGAAAACAATATTTGAAACAGGTGAGGAGGCATGAGGAATATAAGAAAAAAAAAGAAAGCCTGAGATTGGAAAGAGAAAAACAACTTCAAATAAGAAGAGAAGAAAAAAGACAATTAGAACAAAAAAGAGCAGAAGCTGTGATGAGTGAAAATGTAGAAAATAACATAGAAAACATAAAAAAGGATAATAAGACAGAAAATATGAAAGTAATAACAGAAGAGAAGGAGGAACTAAATAAACAAGTAGAGGAACCAAAAGAAAAGCATGCTGAAGTGATGGATGAAACAAATAATTGGATGATTCCAGCAGAAAGAAATTTGACACCAAGTGTGCTAGGCTCTGAGAAGAAACACTCTTCTCAAGTGAATGATGAGAATATATACATTAACTCAGTAACACAAGTAGAAGAAAATTACTCACAAACAAGTTATCTTGATAAAGTTTCAAATGGTCATATATCAAAGGATGAGTCTCTCAGCTTCAGTGCTAATGACATGGCAGAAAATAAGGCAGACTGCATATGCAGCAGCCCTCCAAATGTCCAGCCAAATGGTAATAACAGAGAAATTAAGGATCGATTTTCTCAGTATGAAACTATGAAGAAAACTTTATTTCTGATGGAAAATGCTACTGAAGAAGTCAGAGACACCAGGGATAGTAGTCAAAATGTAGCAGATTCTTCTAGTGAAGTAATTTTTCCTGATGATATTGAAAAGAAGAGAAGAAACTGGATGAACACATGCAAATCTTGGTCTAAAATATATGAAGAAAACCAAAGAAAGCAAGCAACTATAAGAAAACAACTAAGGAAAAGTTCCGTTAGCAAGATGCCTCCACTAAGTACAGAAAAGATAATTCATAGTGGCCCGTGGAGTACCTTGCAACAGGTAACTATATGAAAGTTTGAGAATGAAATGGGAGACATACTTTCACTTTTTTTGTTATTTTCTGTTTTGGTATGTTGGCAGAATGCTGTTTATTGTTGAGCAGGAAACAGATATTGTGAGAGTTCCTATGCCCAGGTGCAGAATAAGGGCAGTAACAATGACTTTCGAATTCCTGTGAGTGTTGTGGAACAGACTGGTATTAGTCTTCAGATGATTGATAATATTAACCCTTTAAAAGGCAAGAGCTCTTACATTCTGCTAAATTAACAAGATTTTCCCTTTGTATAAAGGCCCATATTTCAGCTCCTGCTCAACTAGCCTCTTCTGAGTTTTGAGAGGATTAGTCTCTTCTAGAAATAAGATATTACTGATCAGCTTATAGATAGTGTTTTGCCATAAAGGACACCTCCTGGTTGCCAGGACTTACTTTTCTTACCACTTATTAATTTGTATGCTTGCGCTGTTCTCTCATCTTGATATCCATTCTGAGATGGCCTACTAGGCTATACACACTTCTAGTCTGAACAATTTTTGTCTGTTCTACACTCATTATTTATGATACTTTGACTGCTGTTTTCATGCTAGCTTTTCCCATTGGACAGATCAAACCTATCATTGCCATTCTTTTCTGTATGAGGAGATTACCTTAGTTGCTTGCATTTGATAAAACACTAGTAGCTTG
>WBNO01031368.1:0-36818 GCA_013400575.1 Peucedramus taeniatus | reverse complement strand
GTGCCTAAAGCAGAAATTCTGGAGGTGAGAGGTGGCAAGAGAAAGGCTGGATGAGGAAGGGAGCAATGGCCAAATTGCCCCCATACCTGCACAGAGAAGACACTGCTTCACATCAGCCCCTCTCACACACTACAGCTGTCCCCAGAGAGGCTGGAGGGAGCTGGCATGGGAGCAGAAGCCCCCTCAAGCTGACTGCTCCCCTGCTGCCGCTTGCAGTGCACAAGAAGAGAAAGGGCTGTTCATAGTACCAGAGGCAGTGCCCTGATGCCCTAACACAATGCACACTTTTTGATTTGGAAGCCTGCCTCCAAGCAAGTGGAAGTGTATATGCAACTGGCACAGAGGAAGCATCTAGAGGGCAAGAGCTAAGTCCATCAGCTAGCAGCAAGAGTGGCACAAGTTTCCTGGGGCACTAGAATTCTTTTTGAATATGAAGCATAGACGGAGACAGCAAATGAGGGAATGTTTTGGCCTGGTACCCACTAGACATGAAAAGTAATCTGTGAGGCAGATATGGTGTTGGCTTTGAGAACTAGCTCAAGACAGCTCAATACTCTTGCTAGTGCAGCTGCTTGAGATGCAGGAACAGCTTCTGGTCTGCCAAACTATTTGTCGTAATACTATAGATAAATGAAGTTGTCATCCCATATTCCACTTTCTGTTTCAGCATAACTGGCCTTTCTCTGAGCAAATCAAGGATATCTCTGCATGTGGTGACAACAGGTTTAGCACTGTCAGAAATCAGCAGATGGATAATTTTCAAAGGAAACATAAGCTGTAACAGTTGTATACTTAAAAATTTATTTTTAACACCTACAGACAGAAGTAGTTGTAAAATTGTGACTATCAAGTAGCAGGGAAAAAAGACAAGGTTAAAAATTCTTGCATTTTGACTAGTAAGAGTGGCTGCCCACCACTGAGAATACTGTGTGCCAGGCTTATCTGCTTGTACTTCAAAGAGAGTAATATTTCTGTGGTTAAATTTAAGACTCTAGTAATTCCTTTTCTTGCAATTATTCGAACGGTGACATACATCCTGAACGTAGGTGCAAGTCATGTTCTTATGGGAGACAGCATATGCGCTCCTCTGATTTTGTGGTCTCCTCAGCACCTCCCCAATACTTCTGTATGCAATATATGACACCCCTATACATATAATAAGCTTCAATAGCCAGTGGTATAAAGAACCCTTTGACGCAATCTAAAATTCTTCTCTTGTTTAAGGACAGAGCTAACATCCTTTTCTCTTTAGGAAAATAAGACTAACTGGAGTTATCTGTTCCTGCAAGCTTTTTCTCCCAAAAGCTTGATAATGTACAAATATTTGTAAGTATAATTACTATGTGGAGCACTATTTTTAACCACTATCTTTTTTAACCATAGTTTTTTGTGTCTTACTGATATATTTATAATCCTCCTTACAAAGAATAAGTGAGATTTCAGATCTCACATCTTTTACTATATGAACAGGTCATTTAAATGCACTCTATGATCTTGTGTTTCAGAAAGCTCAGGTCCTTCATATGGCTTCATTTTGTGGTGGTCTAGGCAGCATGACAACAGTGTGAAGAGGTGTGTGATATGAATGTTGTCCATACTGGGGAGAAGGAGGTTTTTGCTGAAGTATGTGCCTGTATCAGGCGCTAGCTTTTACTCCTTTAGGATTTTGCCAAAAAATCCAAAAGGCTTTTCTTGTAATCAGGGAGAAAGTCAAATTGTTGATGCTTGTCTAGGGTCACTCTTGTGTTACTGACCTGCAACTAAATGTGAGAACTTTTCTCTGGGCTACTGAGGCAATGGAAGACTCTCCAGCTGACTGACTTGACTGCTTTGGAATTAGGATTCTGCAATGGTCTGAGACAAATAAATTTAGTACCACGGTAGACAGAAACTGTCCCACCTGGACACCTCTGTGGTGCATGCAGAATGGGAGCATCAGTCAAAGTTTGTAAGAGAAGCCCCTTCACTGAGACACAAAGTGCAAAAAGGACCCTCTTGCTACCTAAATTCCTCCTCAGAGAGGGATCAAGGTGCATCTCAATTTAATCTTAGCCCTACACTTAGTCAATGCTTTATGCCTAAGTGATCATACAGCTGTAATACAACCCTTGTACTGATTTGTCCAACATAATTAAGGGTGGCAAACTATAATTTATTTAAAACAACTACAATAATGCTAATTAGTAGACAATAAATACTTCCATCAGAATTTCCACACAGTATAGGTACCTATAACTACTACTGCAATGCACTATTGCTGAAGCACTGTTGAAGCACTGCTACAGCACTAAGGCTAGCAAAAACCATTCTTCAGGAGAGATTGGTGTTACTCTCTCATACCAACTACCACGGGCAAATCTCTTTCACTCAGCCTCCAGGAGCAGCCTTGAGGTGTACCCACACTCAAGGGAAGGACTTTCACACACCTTAGGGAGGTATGCTAGAAGTCTTCACTGTGAAAAAGTGGGACTGGGGTTTTACAGCATGACCTAATTGACTGTATATTGACTGATATTTTTAGGCTATGTGTTGCCAGCCTTATTCAGCAAAATATGCTCCTTTTATTTTGTAATCAGCTCTTAGGTTTCTTCTGTTCAACACTTCTGACTTTCCCTATCAGG
Source organism: Peucedramus taeniatus (assembly GCA_013400575.1). Lineage (NCBI taxonomy): Eukaryota > Metazoa > Chordata > Aves > Passeriformes > Fringillidae > Peucedramus > Peucedramus taeniatus. Next base: position 34,197 of record WBNO01031368.1, on the reverse strand, counting down.
GCCTTGCATGGCCTTGCATTGGGTCTGATAGTTGGTCAAGGAGACCACAGTGTCCTTCAGCACTAAAACCAGCAGATCCTCTTTCCTCAATCTCATCACTGATAAGCAGACCCTACTTGCTCAATGCATCACTGACAGCAGGCCCTCCTTGCTCAGTTCATCATTGACAGAATGTAAATATGACGAAGTTCAATCTGGGCTAAGGCAGAGCATCCTGCTACAGACTGACATTTAGAAAGCTTTTTAGAGGTAAAGTGTCAATTTAATTTTTAAAATATTATAAAGTGTCAACTTAATTTTTAAAATATTAATGTTTAAAATATGAACATTCTTATTCCCCTTTTATGGGACTGTCTAAGCTACATTTTCAACACTATGCCTGCCATACTTCATTAGAACTTTCCTTCATCTCCTCCTTTGTGTTATGCATTGGGTACCTCTGAATGCCAGGCTGTGTGCAGCAGAACAACCTTGCACTAGCCAAATCATAGTAATTACGATGATGAACTTTTTATGGTATCATCTGGTACCTCTAGATTTCCTGTGTAGATCTTGTGTGCACATATACAGAATGCTAAGCCCAAAACAGTATCCATCACACAGAATCCACCAGAATTCACTCTGCAGTTCCTCCATTGCAGCAAATGGCATCCATAAGTGCAGTGCAACAGGCAACTCCTAAATTTGGCTTGATTCCAAGCCCTGTCTTATGTCTGCACCAGAAAAATACTGGGGAAAATATTTAAGGATTTGTTCCTTAATGAACCAGTCAAGGACCTATCCCTGCCTTTCCCCTTGATTTGACAGTCACCATATATGAATGACACTCAATGAATAACACTCATTATACATGCTGGCACGTTTGTTCTTCTTGCTCTTGTTTGGGGGATTTACTTTTCTATTATGCTCCCTCCCCTCTTTGGCTGGCTGTCTTGGTCCACTCCCACTTCTGACACCAAAGATGTCCCAACCCAGAGTGAGGCTGGGGGGAGGGAAACTTATCAGATTCCTCAAATGAAATTAGATGCAAACAAGATCAATATTACATCTGTGAACCATTTCTTGATAAGAAGGAAAAAAAAAGACACTAAGAGAGACGTTAGAAAAGGCAGAAGCAAAGGAAGGAAAAGGAGGAAAGAGTTGGAGAGAGGGTGTTACTAGCATGGCTCTGACGATGGCCCATCAATGTTTGGTCGGCAGGTGGTGTGCAGGCACTGTGAGCGTGGACAAGGGCATGACTGATGCTCAGTGAAAGAGAGGGTCCCACGGAGAGTCAGCTGAGTAACGACAATTGCACCAATATGGCTACATGTCGTTCTACTTTATTTTGCAATCTTGTCATATTTTTGTTTCTAAACAGCTTCACGCAACTACTGCCTAAGGCTCATTGGTTAAGTGGCTGCAATCACGCGTACGTGTTACTTGCTGATTGGTTGTTAAGCTGTAAGCGCTTTAGCTAGGGTGGGCCAACGTAGTGGTTTTCATATCTTGCTTGGCATGTGGCTTCGTCCTTGTACATTATTCATTCTTCCTTGTTCTATCTGTTCGGGGAAGGTACATATTCTATCTGTTCGAGGACAGTACATGGTTTTCAAAGTAGCTCTGTAATCTGCAGGCCAAGGCTGTCCAGTCCCTCTAGGAGTACAGCATGTCCTTGTTCTGCCAGGAATTCCTCTACAGGCGAACAGTGTGGCTCCTGTGCTCCATGACACGGGAACAGTAGCCAGACTTCTTCCTCAAGGAAATTTACAGTGACACTACAAACACTCTCGCCTGTATCATCTAAGCAAATACCCAGATTCTCGTACATTGGGATGAAGAAAGTTCCTGCAGATTTCAGAATATTCAGAAAATATGCCTTTATTGCTCTGTTTCTGCTGTGTGGGACATTTCTGAAGGTGAGTGGGGGTGAGGAAGTGAGTTTTCCCTACATCAGAATACTGGTTTTGCACTAGAGAAATTTGTAGACAGTGCAGACAAACCTGACATAGCAGTACCATATTCACAAATGATCCTTAAATAATCTATGTGCTGTAAATAACTCCTTGGGGTGCATTATACATGTGTATATAGATATAAATATAGATATATAAATATATATAGGTATCAATGTGTATATATATAAAAATATATATGTATGAGTACATATGTGTATATATACAAATATAGGTGTATATATAAATGCATATACGGGGAGATATAGATAGATAAGCAGACAGATAGATAGATAGGTGTATATATGTATATAGGGTTTTATCCATTTTTAACTCTACAGAAGAAGAAGATACAGAAAAGACGGGAAAGCCACTTATGTCATTGATGGTGGGTCATGGACTGTGGGGCTGTGCAGGGGCATGTGCAGGGCTCTCTGTCTCTGGCTGCCCTTGCTTCCTTCCTGCTCCTGTGGTTCTTCTGGCTCATCAAATGGTCTTTGGACCACAAACACAGCCTTCTTAACCACTTCAGTCTGGAGAAAGTCACAATAGTCCAGGAATACCAGAGCATCCACTCTGACTGTACACGCTGTGTCCTGGGCTCTCTGTCCCTTTCTCTTGAGGCTGGCAGGTCCTGGGCTGTGTTCAGGAGAACCAAGCCATCGGCTCTGAGCCTGGGAGGGACATAGAGCGGGCTCTCTGTCTCTGGCTGCCCTTGCCTCCTCCATTCTTCTGTCCTTCTCCTGTGATTGGTTTGGGTGTTCAAATAGTTTCTGGACCATAAGCACAGCATTCTTAACTACCTCAGTCCAGAAGACAACATTGTAATCCAGGAATACCGGAGCATCACCTCTTTGACTGTGCATGCTGTGTCCTGGGTTCTCTGACCCTTCTGCTGAGGCTGGCAGGCATTGGGCTGTGTCCAGAAGGACCTGGCTATTGGGAAGGATGAAAGTTTGACAAGGAAGTTTAATAGATATGTATGCTTGACAGAAAGCTCTCTGAATTTAGAACCTCAGAACAGAATAGAGATGGAAGCAAGTTTTGATATAGAAGAGTAATAGATGTGTAAATTGAGGATTGCTGAGCCAGTCTTACTGGACAACTAAGAAAGCAAAGGTTATGTCAAGTTGGAAAGAGATTTTATGACTTAGATCAAAGGATAAGCTGACTACAAACAAAAGGATGTTTTTACCAAGCAGAAAGATACCACAGGCAAACAAGACATTGATGTAGCAAGTAGAAAAAAGATTTAAGAATTTTCCACTGCAAGAAAACTGAAAAACAACTTTAAGCTTAACCTGTAATGTACTAACTCATGCGATTGGATAGTATTGACCATAATATGGTAATGATAGGACTTATGATAGGCTATGTAGGAAAAAGTAAAGGTATAGGTTGGCTGATTATGTATTAAGATGTACAGCAAAGAAAAATATATCATGCACTGTAACCAAAATTAAAGGGTCTTCAGGTTTGCCTACAGCTGGAGCTGACAGCTGTAAGTGTGGCTCTGTCACCAACGACCCTGGACTGTTGTAACACCTTGGATACAATAAACTGCATTTTGAAGAGCCACCTGGAGTCCCACATCTCCTGTATCAAGCTCTTACTCCTGTCCATCGGCTCTGGGGATGTGAGGGACATAGGTCGGGCTCCCTGTCTCTGGCTGCCCTTGCCTCCTCCATTCTTCCTTCCTTCTCCTGCCATTCTTTTGGGTATTTGAATAGTTTCTGGACCATAAGCAAAGCCTTCTTAACCTACTCCGTCCAGAAGACGACATTGTAATCTAGGACTATGAGAAAATCAGCTGTTTGACTGTGCACACTGTGTCCTGGGCTCTCTGTCCCTTCTCCTCAGACAGGCATACACTGGGCTCTCCCAGGAGAACTGGGCAATCGGCTCTGGGGATGTGAGGGACATAAGCCTGGCTCTCTGTCTCTGGCTGCCCTTCCCTCCTCCATACCTCCTTATTGTTCCTGGATTTCTTTTGGCTATTCAAATGGTATCTTGAATATAAGCACAGCATTCTTAACCACCTCAGTCCAGAAGAAGTCATTGTAATCCAGGAATACCAGAGCATCAGCAGTTTGGTTGGGGCTGTGCAAGACACAGGCTGGGCTACCTGCCTATGTTGCTCTGGCTTTCGTGCCCATCTCTTCATCTACACTTTGTTCCTGCTTGCAGAATTCTGGCTCGCCCAAGGGTCTCTACCACAAGCATGGCGTTCTTAACCATCTCAGTGTACGTGTATTCAGCAGCATTCAGGAAGACCAGCTCATCAGCTGAGGTACTGTGGGTCTCATGGGCTTGCCTAGCTGCCCCTGCTGCTGTGGGAGTTACTTGTGGTGACACATCCCCACTCTGTCCCACATCCTGCTGTGCCACAAAATGATGGCTGGATCCCTGGATATCAAGTGTAGCCTTATCTAGGACTTCCCTCCTTGTTGAAGTTCATGTTTGTTTTGTTTACTGTTTAATAGTTTGTTCCGTTGTACCCTCATGTTCTCCCCATGTTATTTCATCCCTGATTTGTACCTTCCCTCTAAGCTGTCCCTCATGACATTCCCTGCCCTTTGTTCCAGCTCTTTCCCTGCCTGTCAAGGGAGCCCAGCACCTTTTCCCTCAACCTTCCCTGTCACTATTCCCTTGGGCCAATCCCTGATTATGAGACCCCTTTGGAATTCCCCTAAACTTTGAAGCCCCATTGGCCCATGTGACCTACCCTCTCCTCCCATCGGTCCTGGTGGATACCAAACAAAGGATGTGTCCCACTCACCCCTCCCCTGGGGACTCTCCATTGGACAATTGTTTGCAATCACCCCCTGAGCTGAGTCAGTTTAAAAACCTGTGCACACTTGGTGCGTGGGGCTCCTTTGCCTTTCTTCCTTCACCTGGAATAAACCCTTCTCTGTTTACCTCAAGACAGAGAGCCTTCTCTGTCCTGGGCTTCTCCTGAGGCTGGCAGGCACTGGACTGTGTTAAGGACAACAGGGCCATTGGCTCTGGGGCTGTGCAGGACATGGGCCAGGCTGTCTGCCTGTGCTGCTATGGCTTTTGCTCCCATCTCTTCGTCTACACTTTGTTCCTGCTCCCACGCTTCTTCTGGCTTGTGCAGGGGTCTCTGTACCACAAGCACAGCCTTCTTAACCACCTCGGTGCGCATGTAGCACACGGCGTTCAGGAAGACTGGCTCATCAGCTGAGGTACTGGGGATCTCGTGTACTCGCCTCTCTGCCACTGCCGCTGTGGGTGTTACTGCTGCTAACGCATCCCCACTGTCTTTCACGTCCTGCTGTCCCAAAAGCTCCTGGCTGGATCCCTGGACCTCAAGCGTAGCCTTATCCAGGACATGCCTCCTCTGGCATTAGCAATAATCAAGTTAAAATAAGCAGTCCAGCTCAGCTCCATGATGCAGCTTCTGTGTTTGACTGACAGAGGCTCACAGCCAGTGGAAGCTCTGTTGGGATGCAGCCATTTATTGGTTCAGAGTCTGGGGGCACGGAGAAGGACCAATGAGCTGTCTCGACCCGGGAGTTTTGAACGGACTATTAAAGGCGCTGAGACAATAACCGAGACTGTTTGTCTGAGGCGCGTGAGTCTGCGTTAAGTTATGTCTCAAGCATAGGAATTCCACCCAACAGGTGGTGCCACCATGAGAGGATTGAACAGTCCAAAGACCCGTGGAAATGTGGGAGAGATGGAGAAAAAAGCTGAAAAGGAAAGAGGCTGGAAAGAGCCCTAAAATAAGCAGCAAAGGCTGCAGGAACTAACTTTGCAACAAAGGTTCCAGAAAATCACAGCCAAAGGGCTGTGTGGAAGAAAAACCAGAAAAAGCTGGAAAAGGGAGAGGCTTGAAAGAGCCCAGAAGCTGCAGCAAAGGCTGCAAGAATTAAGCTTTGCAAAAGGTTACAGAAAATCACAGCCAAATGGCTGTGTGGAAAATAAACCGGAGAAGTTGAAAAAAGAAAAACCTCACCAGAGACCATGGGCGCTTGGTTTTCAGTATCAGAAAGCCCCACAATATAGGTATGGAAATTTTTCTTTAAAGAATGGGACATAAACTATGATGAAGAAGCGTTATTTAGATTAATTACATAGGAAAACACCCACGGGTTTAACACAACAGAAGAAACTGCCTTTGACCTTAATACCTGGAAACGAACTGGTCACTTTTTATTAAAAGCAGCCTCGAAGGGGGAGGGAAATGCAGTAAGAGTTACAAAACCATGGAGGTTTGTTTTGTATTTAATAAGATTATTAAATACTGAACTGTATGGGGAGGAAAACACACCAGAGGAATTTTCTGTGCAGATGAACACCTAAGCCCTCAAAGCACGTGGCACGACTCAATGGCCGGCAATGCCGCCCCACGTGGCCGAGCTGCTTTAACTATCCCCCCCAAGTCAGCACTATTCCCAGGAGATCCATCCCCCGCAGCTCCCCAGCACGGAGTGACCCCGCCGCAGAGGGTGACGGCGGGGCCCGGCGGGATCCCTGAAAATGCCACCCAGTGCCTGAGCAGCTGCTGCAGGAGCTCAGACGGCGCCGCCATTTCGTCTGGGCAGGCAGTGAGCATGACGCAGCTCCGTGCTGTACCCGAGCCTGCCCCACTGCCAGCGGGGCCGGCCATGCCCTTCATCACCATGGGAACACCCCCACCGCCCCTGCCTGGAGCTGGTTGGTTCAGCCCACAAACCGCGCCCATGGCCCTGCCTCCTCAAACCGTGCCTGCCTGCTGCTGTAACACGGGGTGGAAGCCGGGGTGATATCCCTGCAAGTGCCGGGATGTTGTCGCTGCACCATACCCGGAGGCACACCGGAACCAGGAAGCTCCAACGCCATGGTACAGAGCCCCGTTCCCAGCATCGGCCCCGGACGTGCAGCTGTCACTGCCGCAGCACCATGGCGTCTGCAGTCAAGGCCCCAACGAGCCGAGGAAATGTCTGCAACCCGGCCAACGCCAGCTACAGCCCCTTCGATGTTCCGAGTAAGAAACATTCCGACTCGAGACCTGGTAATGGAGGTAAAACAGAAGGCTGTAGTTTGTGGAGATATTGAAGGGGCTGAATTAATTTCTGTCTCCATGCGTTCACCGTCGTCAGAGAACTGGCAAAAGAGCAAGGGAACAGTTACAGCATTGCCTGTGGTGCAAGGAAATGGGACAAATACATTCCCTTTAATTGGCAGATCCTCTCAGAGCTGCACCAGCTAGCTGCTAAGCATGGGTTAGGATCACCTGCTGTTGCAAATATGCTTAGATTTATTACTGCTAGTGAATTAACCTCCATGGAAGATCCACAAACCCAAGCACATTTGAACTCCTTTATTCTAACCAATCAGAGGATTTAGCAATGAAGAAGCAAACAAAAAAATCCTAACAGCTTCATCCCAGACAGGAAGGTTCTACCAATCAAACCACAACAAAAATTCACAGACACCTTACCTACTGAGACTTCAACAAAACAAAAGGTTCCACGTTCCAAAATCTCTAATAAACTCATGACATATAGTGAAGATAAAAATATTGAAAAGGTACTGCTGCAGTGCTGGATTTCTTCGGCCCGACTAGCCCCTGACACTGTCAGCTGGAGTGGGCCGCTCCCAGATAACTGTCAAATCCGGGGTGCGGCTGTAGGGCATCGTGCTTTGGGGAGAGGACTGTGCCGAGGGTAGGGACAGTAAAGAAAACTACACTAAACTATACTAAAGAAGAGAGAGAGGATACTTAGAGAAAGCTAGAAAGATAATGAAACTCATGACTCCTTCCAGATTTGTGTAACCATTGGTCAGTGATTGAACACAATTCACACCAGAGCCCAATCAGGCTCCTCCATTCAGGTAAACAAATTCCTAACACATTCCACATGAGCAAAACACAGGAGAAGCAAATATTCTTTGAATATTAGGAGATAAGGATTGTTTTTCCCATCTCTGGGGCCTGTCTGCCTTTTTCTTCTTCTCAGGATAAAATCCTGAGCGAAGGAATTATGTTCAGTGAAATGTGAGGACCACAGAGGAATACAATGTCTAAACTAATAGGGGAATACAGGGGAGGAGAACAACTTAAACAAACCAATGGGGTCTCGAAGGATAGAAAATTGATAGGGAAGTTTCTAGAGAAAGGGGAAGGCATGGGAAGGGATTGACATTCAGTGGGAGGAGGAACAGGGAACAGAAGGGCAGGTCTTTGGGGAGATGAACAACTAGGGCAAAACCAACAACACAGGGGAAAGGAACAATCCATTGGTAATAAAATATGCTATAACAATACAAAATGGGGGGGCGGGTTTATAAAACTGACTACTAGGACCAAATTACAATCAAAAACACACACTGCAACAAGGTACCACAAAAGAATTACTAAGTCGTACAATTGTTTGTTAAATATATCTTAGAGTTCATAGTACAAAATCTGTCATTACTGCTTACATTTATTAAAATCAAAATCATTAAGCTTATTGTGGAAAGTGTATATTATGTGGCTGTTCGCAGATATCAAAAGGAATACTGTATGTGTTATGTTGTATTAAATAGTAATACTGTATTAATCTTTTTTAAGTAGTTTTAGGATATAACATAATGTTAAAATAGAAACTATGCAATGTAAGATACTTTTTTTAACTAGCTCAAGAAAGGGATGAGATAATCAAGAAATTCTTTGCACAGAGGTAACAGCAGCAAGACACCATGATCCCCAAGAAAAGAATTATTGCCTCCTTATCAAGAAAAACACAGCTTCTTCTTCTTCCTTTCAGACATTAAGGACCCAACAAGATGAAGGGGGGGAGTTGGCAATAACCAGAGAACACTCTTTGTTTGAAAAGAATTTTGGCATCATGTATGAGATACATGAATATGCAACAGGCTATTGCTTTTAAGAGTAATCCTTTGTTAGCAGGGTGTGCTTTTCGGGGCTTAATTTGTCCAGGAAGGCACCCGGACTGTCCGCATGTCTTTGTTTTTATTGCCCTTTATTGTCCTAATTCTGATTGTCCAAATTCTTATTGCTCTAATTTTTATTACTATTTTTATAACCATTTTATTACTATTAAACTTCTAAAATTTTAAAGCAAGTGGTTGGCATTTTTCACACCTATGGTAACTGATTTTAATGAAGTTATTAAGAAAGTATTACATTCCTCTCTCAGGCATGGGCCGCTGTGTATTCAAAAGATCATAGTATATATATTATTAATTCATCTCTTAGTAACCCTAAGTACTAAGTAAGGCCTGCTTGCATTTTTTCTAGATCAAACCTGAAGATTCAAGGAATATAATCATCTTAACATTCTAGGTCCATTGACGCATACACAGAGTATTAATTTACTAACTTCATAGGCAAATTTCAACTACAAAGTCTCTAACCAAGAATTTACCACCTATCATCCTTTAAAAAGCTAAAGTCACCTGTTAAAATCAATAACTAAATTTCTAATTCCTATCAAAAGGAAAAAAGTAGATTGCTTACACTGTTATTGACATTAACATCTGGGGGCCAAAGAATCAACCAATGAAGAGATTGCTGCAAACCCCTGTAGGGGGAATCTTCTGCCAAAAAATAGCTCACAAAAGGTATGGAGTGAAATAGAGTGTTACACTGGTGCTAGCTAGCTTTGCTTACTTCTTACAGTGCAGATTTTCCTGTGGAACAACCAAAAACAAGTGTTTGGGTGACCTTAGCCAAGGCAGCAAGCTCGGGCACCATATGCCTTTTGTTCAAAGGATAGAGCTTTGCACTTTGGTTAAAGGAAATTTGTAAAATAGGTTTGTGTGTGTTGTTTGTCTTTGTGGTGGTACTAGTAGTAGTACCTTGTATACTTCAGTGTGTCCGCTGAATGATGGACAAAATTGTCAAAAAGTTTTTATCGTACAAGAGAGATGTAGGAAATAGAATCAGAGAAAGTTCTCAAAATCTTACAAAGATAGTAGATGCAAATATAGGCATAGATGAAGACTTTTAATTAAAACCTTAGAGTGAACAAGATGTATTAAAACAGTAAATAGTAACGACTACCAGATTTGACTTATATTCTTTGAATTAATCTTTTACAGCATTAAAAATTGCTGTGGTATAAAATAAAAACGTTTAAGGCAAGCAAGACAGATGCCTCAAACAAAAAGAAATGGGTATTATAGTAGAACTATGTAATGCAAGGTAGTCAATAAGCAACAAAGTTAAGAGAGTTTAACTGCACTGTGGCACACACAACACTGAGCTCTGAAGGACTTCTAGAACTGGACATCACTCCCTTTTGAGGAATTCTGGAACTAGAACTGACTTGAGCTCAATGAGTCAGCTTTCAACAGGGGATTCCTCTAATTACTGGAATCCTTTTCATTCCCTTCTCTGATCTGAGGCACATTTCTTCAACACACTAAAGAGGGCACAAACGAGTCGGGTCACAACATAGGGATTTTTTTCTGCATCATTTGTCCTTAAAGATTTAAAAAGACCTTGGTTCAAGGGATGCAAGGATGCATCAAGGCATGCACTGCCAGGACACATTACAGAAAGAGCTCAAGATGTTGGCAAAGCTGTGGAGGGAACAGGGCCTCATTCTGGACAGAAGCTAAACAAATTGTTTGCGTAGGTGCTTGAACCAAACAAAATACACAGCTCCTCCACATCTGACTGAAAACTGGGTTGGCCTTAGCTGTATTTTCAGCTCTCAGTCCATGCGCTAGGCTAACATGAGTGACATGCTCAAGAGATGCTCTTTAAGCTCAGCCAAAAATGCAGGCTGTGGCAACTCAGCAGTTGCAAATGAAAAAAATCCCTCATTTTATATCAAAACAAAAGGGATGAAAAACTGACCTTCACTTCATATAAAGGATTTTGTCTAACTTAGATCTGTGTGGTTTTATGCGGCACATTTTTTGTATTGCTCCACTCAATCAAATTTCCTGAGCGTAACATCAACTCTATACTATGTTTAAGTGGATCCATGATGTCAATTATTCTCACTGAGTTCATTAAACGAGCATAAGTATTTCTCTCATTAGCCAGCACAGCACAGGAGGAGTGAATGTGTGACTCAGGCAAACCCCAACCATAAAATCCAGAAAACAAGGAAAGCTTTTCAAAGAGAGCAATGGCCTCCACCTGGATTTAACCATGTTTTCAGCTGGCCTGTCTTCCCAGATACTGAAGTCCCTCAGTCATTGTTATGGTGAGTAGGCTACACAGAAAAGTAATGGGACTCACACTGGTATCGTATCTAAGCTGAGTCTTGCCATTGCTATATTTTGCTAATAGTATTTTATCTTTTAATTGTGTTTTTTGTACCAGTCTGTAAAATCAGAAATCCCATGTAATATCAACTGTCTTCAAATGAGTGAAGTTGCTATTAGTGATCGCACCTTCCACATGTGAAATGCCTGATAGAATCTGGTGAGAGAGCATTGGGTTCTGACATCTGTTTAGCAAAATGCTCTTCCAGCATTACCTGCCTTACCTTCATATCAACCCTATTACTTCTCTATCTATTGCTTTAAAAAATTAAACATCTTCCAAAGTACCATTTTTGGTGGGTTTTTTTCAGCTTCAGGGATTCTGAGCCTTGAAATCTGTAAGCTCTTTGCTTAAGTTTCCTTCCCTGACCTCAAAGAAATGTAACAGTGAGGTTTAATTCATTATTTCAATAGATTCCTAGTTTAATGCCATGGTGATTCCAGATGGAATTTTCTGTAGGTTGAAATTGTTTCTGAACTCAGTGTCCAAGCTCACAGTTAGTGAAACAGTCAGGATGGGGTTATTCCAGAGGTGGTGGCCTAAACATAGGAAATCTTAGGTTTCGTGCTAAGCCAGGACAGAGGAAAAAGAAACCCACACCACCAAACAAACAACCAAACAAAGAAACAGACCCAACATAATCCAAGACAAATAAGGTAGGTTATGATATTTATTAATTAAAGAAACTGTTTCAGATATTTTATAAGACTGCTTTTGTGGTGTTAATGTTTCCATTCTCTTCCAGATTTTGCGTGGAATATAAAATAAAAGCACATTGGAGTGGGAGGGAGATTAAAACTTCATTTGCCACGTAAGGGAGCGTGAAGAAACACATTTCTGTTTGAAGATTAAGTATTCTAAATTGCTGCAAAGGTTGGAAAGCAATGTCAATAATGAAGTAGAGATTTGAGTCTTGGAGTTTAATAATTCATCCAGAATTGTAAAAATAGTTATTTCTTCTGTTGAAATATATCTGGTTATGCAAGGTAGTAGTCTCTTGGTTTGTTATCCTGGCCCTACAGATTTACCAGAAAAATCCTTTACCTTGCTTATAGACATGAATTGCATTGAACACTGAGGAGGCTTTATTCAGAAAAGGCACTGGAACAGTAGCCAGGCTTCTTCCTCGAGGAAATTTACAGTGACACTACAAACACTCTTGTTTGTGTCATCTAAGCAAATACCCAGGTTTTTGTACATTACAGTGAAAAAAGTTTCTACAGACTTCAGAACATTCAGAAAAAATGCATTTATTGAACCAATTCTTTCCTTTTTTCAACACTGTTTCTGCTGTGTGGGACATTTCTGAAGGTGAGTGGGGGTGAGGAAGTGAGTTTTACCTGCATCACAATACTGTATGTCCTAGTACCCTATTCACAAATGATCCTTAAATAATCTTTGAGCTGAGACTAACTCCTAGGGCTGCAATATATGTGTGTATAAATATATATATATATATAGGTATGTATATGTGTGTCTATAGGCACATAAGTATGAGTATATATGAATATATACCCATATATGAATAGAAGCGTATATTATATATTTATATATATGTATATATAGGCATATCTAGGTGTCCATATATATAGGTTATATATATGTTGCAATAGTTATTAACTATTGCAGCCCCACATGAGAAGAAGATAGAGAAGAGAGCATCTCACTGCTGATGTGCTCTGCTGTGTCCAGCAGAGGTGTGTCTTGGACTGGGGCTGGGCAGCGCATGAGCCGGCCTCTCTGTCGATGACACATCCCCACTGTGTTCCACATCTTGATGTTCCCCATTCTGCTGGTTGGAGGAACACATCTCAAGAGTAGCCATCTCCTGGACATCTCTCGGGATATGCTTGGCAGTGTCCAGCACATTTGTGGCATCAGCCCTTGGCTGCATCTCTCCTGTGCTGGAGGTGGCTATGGAGGCTAAGCGCAGAGCCCACCGTACTCTCCAGACCAAACTCTGCCATCTCCGTCTGGCCAGGGTTTGGACAACTGCAGATGCAGGAGCGGTTTGGGCATGGTTTAGACTCCGCCTCCGGCAGTAGTCTGAGTGCATAGCCCTCAGTACATTCCGAACTCGCATTGCTTCCGAGACAAGCCTCAGCCATGTCAGGCGAGTCTCTCTGTCAATGACTGCAAGACCAGGAAGGCTTTGGGCATGGTCTGCAGGCCTTTCTGCTCTCATTGATTCTTCTGTGTTGAGTTCCTGCTCATGCTGCTCCTCTGGGTATTTGAATGGTTTCTGGACCATAAGAACAGCCTTCTTAACCACCTCAGTCTGTACGCAGTCATTGTAGTCCAGGAATACTGGAGCATCACCTCTTTGACTGTGCACGCTGTGTCCAGGGCTCTCTGTCCCTTCTCCTGAGGCTGGCAGGTACTGGGCTGTGTCTGAGTGAACCGAGCCATCATCTCGGGAGCTGTGAGAGACATAGGCTGGTCTCTCTTCCTCTGCTGCTCTGGCTTTTGCTCCCATCTCTTCATCAACACTTTGTTCCTGCTCCCACAGTTCTTTGGGCTTGTCAGATGGTCTCTGGACCATAAGAACAGCCTTCTTAACCACCTCAGTCCGGAGGAAGTCATAATAGTCCAGCAATACTGGACCATCAGCTGTTTGACTGGGCACACTGTGTCCTGGCCTCTCTGTCCCTTCTGCTGGGGCTGTTGCCCTCATTCCCTCACCAGTGCCTTGTTCCAGGTCCCCCTGTTGTTCTTCCATGTGCTCCTCCTGGATCACAATTACAGCTTTGCTCAGGAGCTTGTCTCTCCTGTACAGGACTGTGTCCAGGAGAGCTGGGCCATCAGCTGTGGGACTGTGCGGGGCACGTGCCGGACTCACTGCCCCTGCTGCTCCGGCTCTTACTGCCAGTGTTGCATCTGTGCTGTGTTCCAGGTACTCCTGTTCTCCTGTCTGCTTGAGTCCCAGGATCACAATTGTAGCCTTGCTCAGGACCTCATTGCTGATATTCTGGCCTGTGTCCAGCTGATTCCATGCACAGGCTGTGGGCTGCTGCTGCTCCTGCCCTCCTCTCCTGTGCACTGCAGTGAAGGCCCTGTGCAGAGTCTTTGGGGCACTCTTGAAGATGGATGTCCGTCTCTCTCGAGCCAGGGCATCAATGACTGTGGGCGAAGGAGATCTGAAGGCAGGTTCTGCAGGTGGTCCTGCTTCTGTTTCTTCCTTCATGCTCAGTTGCATGTTGGGCTCTGCTTCTAGCAGCTGCTGGCCAGGACCCTGTTTCACAGGGGGCTCCTTGTCCAGGCCCTCAGCCCTGAAGGACTGGGCTGGCTCTGGCACAAGCTCTTGGCAGTCTGTTGGCTGCTGCCTCTTTTGCTCTCCTTTGCCCTGGGCAGCAATTAAGGCCTGCAGACCGCTCACCGCCTTCCTGCGCCACATCTGGCTCCCTTCAGTCAGGGCGTCCAGAAAAGTAGAAAAAGGGATGCTGTAGCTGAGGGCCTGCCCTAGGTTTGGGCCAGCTGCTGCTTGCTCCCCCACCAGAGAGGGCTCTTCCTGAGCTGCTGGGGTGGCAATGGCTGTGCTATCTTTTCCTTCATGCCCTTCATCTGGGGGACATTCCTTGTCCTGAGAAACTTCCCGTGTGCCACTTTCTACTGTTCCCACATCTGTGGAGAATCTGGGACCCTCCTTGGGACCAGGGTGGGAGCCCTTGTTGTCCTGCAGGCCCAAGGAATTGGCAAGATGATGGACAGGACATGACCCAATGTCATCTGTCCCTTGGCACACCTCTATACCTATTGTGTCTTCCTACCCCTCTCCCTCGGACAGCTCTGGACCAAGGACACATTCACACTCCTACTCCTTGGTCCAGGACGTTGGTTCACTGCTTGCAGCCTGGGTCCCCAGCTGCTCCAGTAGCACCAGGTGGTTTCTGGTGCCCTCAGTGAACCTCCTACATGTCACCTGTGGCTGCTGGGTGCGGTGTAGCTAGTCGTCCAGGGCAGGCTCGTGCTCCTGTCCTGCCCAGTCTCAGGCTGTCCCATTCTGTTGTTGGCACTCACCTGCCCAGGTGTGTCATCGAGGGCCCTGGGGTGCCTCAGCAAGGAACTCTGTCCTTGCCTCTGTGGCCCTCTGACCTCCAGGCCATCCTGCTGCTGCGGCCAGCCATGGGCCCGGAAGCTCCTGTTCAGCTCCTTTGAAGGTCTCCTCTTGAAGGACACGATGACCTCCTTCAAAACAGGCCTGTGCCTCCTGTGCCCCCACAGCCATGAAGGGCTTTGCTGGCACTCAATGAGCACTGACAACCCTGCCTGCTCCTGCTGTGATGCTTCTTGCTGCTGCTGGCCTGTCCCTGTACCTGCAGCCCTGCTCGGGGAAGCTGATACAGACACGCGGCCCGCCTGGGCCAGCTCTGCTGCTGGCCGCTCCTTCTCCATGCTGGCCTGGGGCGTCCTGTGCTGCAGACCTGTCACTGTCACCCTGGAGAGCTGCTGCCTTGAGAGAGAGCTGCTCTCCTAGGACTGGGAACCCCAGGCTTCTCTGCTCCTTAAATAACCTCACAGTCAGGGCAGGGCTCCACATCACAATGGCCTCTGCTTATTATGGCCACCGCATCACACAGGGGCACCATCACACATGGCCATGCCCCAGCTTTGCCTTTCTGTTCCCCAATGCGATCTCAAGAATGACAAGATTTAAACGATATGTGAACAAGCTGAGATGAAACATACAGCTTTTGGACTTTTTCAATTTCTACTCTGCTACCTGTTGGCTCAGCAAGAAGGACCCAAGTTAATAACAGTCCAGAACTATGAGAAAGGGTGAAGAGGAAGAAGATGCCATTATTTAATCCCACATTTGTCCAACAAACAGTCTTCATCTGCGAGCAGCAGCTTAATATGTTTTATTTGGGAAGCAAGAAATCCTCAGACAGAGTTGGATGTCAGGACTATATCATGAGACATCTCTTTCTCCACATGCTCCTGCCTCTGGAGTTCATGTCTTCCTTTGGCCTTTCCAGCCACTTACAAACTATTTCTGACTCTCCCTGACATCTCCCTGACTCATTCAAAGTCCTGCCAGAATTCAGGGTCTCTTCTGAATTGCTCTGAAGGTTGTTGGAGGCTGCACTCTGCACTGTGGCACACACAACACTGAGCTCTGAAGGACTTCTAGAACTGGACATCACTCCCTTTTGTGGAATTCTGGAACTAGAACTGACTTGAGCTCAATGAGTCAGCTTTCAACAGGGGATTCCTCTAATTACCTGGAATCCTTTTCATTCCCTTCTCTGATCTGAGGCACATTTCTTCAACACACTAAAGAGGGCACAAACGAGTCAGGTCACAACATAGGGATTTTTTTCTGCATCATTTGTCCTTAAAGATTTAAAAAGACCTTGATTCAAGGGATGCAAGGATGCATCAAGGCATGCACTGCCAGGACACATTACAGAAAGAGCTCAAGATGTTGGCAAAGCTGTGGAGGGAACAGGGCCTCATTCTGGACAGAAGCTAAACAAATTGTTTGCGTAGGTGCTTGAACCAAACAAAATACACAGCTCCTCCACATCTGACTGAAAACTGGGTTGGCCTTAGCTGTATTTTCAGCTCTCAGTCCATGCGCTAGGCTAACATGAGTGACATGCTCAAGAGATGCTCTTTAAGCTCAGGGACAGTAAGACAAGAAATTTCTTTCTTCCCCTTCTGCACACGTTTCACACCACTAGATGTCATTCAAACCATGAGCAATAAATTTCATTGAAGACTTGCCAGTATTTCCTTGACCTCATTAGTAATAATTTAAGGGAAGGCATTATGTGCCCAGATGACCATGATGTTTTATTCTGTGAATCCTTAAATAATGATACTTATGTCTCAAGGGAATCTTGAAACGGAAATTATCTGGCTATGGGGAATTACTTCCTCTATGCTGCTGTGAAAAGCAGGAATTGTGGATGAAATTAAATATAAAATAACCCAAACATGTTCCGATGAAAAAAATAAATAATAAAAATGGGGGGGAAAGTAGAAGTCTGTGGAGGTGCAAGCTACAAAGGTACATTCTACATACACATGCATAGCAAGTATACGTATTTCATTCCTACACCCATGGATCTTGGCTCTTGACCAAGGGCCAAGAACAGAAAGCGTGGATTCCAAACACAACCAAGCCTGGACAGACATCGTGAGCTCAGATTTTTTTTATCTATCTGAAATGACATTATTGATTCATACAAAAATTATTTTTATTTAAAAATACAGGGTCCATAGTTTAAAAACAGGAAGAATAAGGTCCTAATTACAGTACAATGCAGAAAAACACCCTCGAGTTTCTGCTTTCTCTCTCTTCTCAGAACTTCTTTCTCCTCTTCAGGCTCACATAAATAAAAATACACATACCCACAATTAGTTTCAAAGAGACTATATATGCAAGATGCAGCCAGGTAGGAATGTTGACATGTAGTTTATGCTACCCTGGTGCATTTCTTTAAAAGACTTAGTACTGAGAGAACCAGGGAGGACACCACTCCCGATTCTGTCTTCCCAAGAGTATTCTCAGTTCGACCTGTGCCAAGAGAACATGGAAAAATGGCTTTATGTCAACTCTTATAGAGCCTATAAAGATGAGTTATTAGGCTTTGTATGCAATCAGTTACAGCCCTTGTGTTGTAATAGTGAAATCATGGACCAATAAAGTATTAAAAGCATCTGTAATCAAAATAGGGAACCTAGTCCGTTATCCAAGAACATGAATAAATATCTCAGAAACACAAACAAGACAGGGCACAAATAAGGGCATAAGCACATGATTCTGAAGGAGGATGAAGATTTGGCAATGGTCATTATGTCCATTTTTTTTCCAGTGGTCTTGATTCATCATGGAGCAAAAGCCAGATTGTTAGGAGCTGAAGAGAAAAGGATGAAGTTCTAGGCTGGTGAAACATATCACCCTCTGGAGTACAGAGAAAAACAGAGACCAGGGTAAATAAGGAACTGGTCACTAAGGAAGCCAGAATTTCAGTTTTGTTTTTTCAAAGTTATAAATTCCTTTACCACGTGAACTACTTAAAAAGTAGGCAACAGATGTTTTCAATGACAGTGAGCTCTCTGTATTTCTAATGTAAATCTGACTTCACTGTGATATGCAATCCTTCCCACAAAAATCAGCATTCACAGTTTATATTTTATGACCTACTTAAAAGACTGCAAAAATTTTGTTACATTGAAACACACAGAGGCCAAAATATGTTAATAATTCAGGTACTTCATGTGCAGCTGATTCTCTGAGCAAAGCACAACAGAAAATTCATTACGCTAATATTTTTAGAAATGCTACAGGCATATGGGTAAGTGGATTCCCCATTGAACTGTATTGAAACTTCCTCAGCATGGAAACCTTCAGACACCTTTTGAAATAAAGTATTGTTGAAAAAGAAAAGATGAAATATTCAATACAGGTCAGTGTAGCATAGTGGTCTTTGTAATACACCATTTATATTAACTTTCCTCTTTAGCTTCAGGGGCACATGAAATTATACTGGATTGTTGCATTTACTTCAGTAAAATGAATACAAGCAGTAGATTATGACATGTTTTCACTTCAACTAGAATAGAAAGAGTAGAACAATATAGGAAACCACACTGCTGGTAAAGGAAAATTCGTTTGGTTGTTTTATGTAAGCACCATACAGAGAAACCTTACCCTGTCTCTTTAAAAAAAAAAAAATATTTATTGTTTCCTTACAAGTAGATTTCAAGTGCAAGGGTAGATTAGTTACCTGGAATAGATCTGGTAGGATGTGCCTAGCTTATTTTCACCCATTCATGAGGAATCTTATTACAGACTGAGAAGTGAAGAGAATAAAAGAAGTTTATAGCCAGATTACGTTAGTCCAGATGTTTTCTTCTGTTTTAAATTAAGTGATCCTGTAAAGCCACACAAAGTTGATGGAACAGCAACAGCTTCCATGCTCTTTGTGTGATCTAAAATAAGCCCTGAAACACCTCCGTCTTCACTAAGTCTTGCTCTATTTACAGCCGAGTGTGTCAGGCGCAATGCACAGAGCAGGTTCTGAGGCGCAGTGTGCACTGCATCCAACGGCAGAGGTGTTACTGTTATAGGTAGATGAGTGATTCAGCCAATTTAGTAATANTTGTCTTGGTTTGAAAGACAGGTACCTGCCAGCAAAAGCTGGAATCTCCCTTTGAATAGAGAATGTAAACCCCCTCCCTCAGATTATTATAATTTTGCAATTGGAGGCTCTCAGGCAAAGATTTGGGAGTGGGAATAACAGTTCTTTACTAGGAATATTAGACAAAGCAAAGACAAATACAAATGTAATAGCACTAAGAGACAAGCAAAAAACAAAGAAACAACAAAACCTCAGAAAATGCCCTGACAGAGTCAGGGATGTGACCTGACACCCTGGGTATCAGGGCGGTGAAAGCAGTCCAGATGAAATCCTCCTTGAGCAGTGAATACAGTTCTAGGAAGTGAGATAGTCCTGTATGAGAGTCCAATGGTGAAGAAAAATGTGTTCAGTCTTCCTCTGGAGAGAAATCCAGTAGAGAGAGAGAAAACAAGCAGGGTCCCCTGGTACTCCAGTCCTTTCGGAGCGGTGTCCTCCGACCAAACTCCTGCTCACTTTCTGAGAAGTGATAATATCAGATGTCAAGTTACAGGAACCTGGAATTCAGATGTGAAGGTCTAAACGACCCTGGTTATCTCGATCTTGGGCACTTACCAGCCGATTATCACCCAGGTGTTCCCCAGTCAGTCCCAGGAAGGGTTCATCTCTGTTGGAGCCACGTCTTTTAGTTTGTAAATTAAGCTCTCCTCTGCTGCTGTTCATGGTTTCGCAACCCTGTGAAGCAATCCTCCCCAGCCTTTGCTTGAGAGGTTTTAAACCTTTTTAGAGATTTTTCATACATCACTCATACAACTCGTTTATGAACATAAGTTATTTTACCATTATTCTTATATTTCATAGGAGCATGCATTAATCCATACTATCTATTATATTACCATTCAAACTGTATGGCATAAAGTAGTGCAGAGGTGTTCCTCTAGCTGAGTTAATGAGTTAACTGATCAGAGGAAGCTGCTGAATATGTGTATTTATGAGATTAATTTTTGCTTCATAATTCAGTAGCTGTTTTTCTATCTCACTTCCTATGCCCCCTTTCAAGCTTAACCTCTTTCTGTTCAGCTTTCCTCTTTGCTCTGAGAGTTTCCCTCACTCTCCCCTTTCCCCTCGCCCCTTTATGTGCTCTCTCTCTCTCTCTCTCTCTCTCTCTCTCTCTCTCTCTCTCTCTCCCTCTCTCTCTCTCTCTGCATTCCCACATTCCCTGACTCTTCTAGAAGACTTTTCACCAGGGATCAAACAAGCCTAAACAGTCAAATCCCCTGTTAACTGGCAGGGGTGGGGGAAACGCTGCACAAGCAGCTGCATAGATGAGCTCTGAGCCATGGCAGAAGTTGCAGGCTGGTGCTTCTGCAGCTTGGGTGTAATGAAGGCCAAAGAGTTTGCTCTCCTCAGCCTCAGCATGTTTCAGGTATTACTGTGCCCTGATACTGAATGTGACTGGGTTTTGCTTGTTTGTCAGGCCAGGCTTGCAGTTCCCCTACTGCCAAGGAAAGGGGCTAGTGGGTGCTTTGACCTGGATGGGTATTGCCATCCAGCAGCAGGACATGGAGTATTTGGCTTTCCTGGCCTGCAGGAAAGGCTAAAAAGGTAAGGCAGTTTTATTTCTCCTAGCAGCCTGTGGTCCTTGATGGATGCCTCAAGTTATCCCTGTCTCTGTACTAGTGAGGCTGCAAATTTTTGAGTATCAAGAAAATGTCAGAATTAAGGTAATCTTGTGTCTGAGACAAGTCTGGGACAGCCTTTAGTTACATCTGCGTTGTGTCTGGAGTCCATGCCTCAGTCAACTGTATAGAAGTGGCGACATTCAATAAATCACTGGTTTTTCTACTCACTGTCAGAATTTAATAGACCTTAGGGTGGTATTTCTGCAAAAGTCCTTTTTTAAAGCCCTTCCTTTCTTCAGTGGAATTATTATGGGCTGTTCTATGAGATTTTCTTGAAACAGTATCTAGACTCCTCACAATACCAATAAACTCATGAAGCACTTGCAAGGTAAGTGGTATCCTGCTTGTGATACTCAGAGCTCAATCTGAGCTCTTAGTCCACTGCACAAACTGCTGCCCCTGGACCAAGCTGAGAAACTGATTCTGTATTAGGATGCTTTGCTTTCTATAGAAGGTGAGGAAGGATATGATTATGGAATGAACTTTGCCTTTGAATTTCACTCATATTTTTGTCTGTAAAGGAATAATGAACCAGGCTGTCCAGCCTGGTAAACAACCTCAGTGTGAACCAGTTCTAGGTCTAGCTGCATCAATGCAGGACTTTGCAGCCCAGGAGCAGCACCACACCAAGGTGGCTGCTGTTCTGGGATCCAAGCTACTGTTCTGTGGAGAGGTCCATGACAACTCTGGCATCTGTCAAAGCTCCTGGGTGTCTGAGGTGGAACTGTGTAGCACCAGGCAGGGACATGGACTTGGACACACATATTTCTCTGCTCTCCATCCCTCAGGTTTAACACCTTCTTCTCTGCTTTTTCCACTGTGTCCACCCCAGCTGTGTCCCAAACTGCCATTTGCTCTTTGTCCTGCTCCTGTCCCCTTCTCAGTATCTCTGCATCTTCCCTACTCAGATTGCTGCTCCCTGTCCCAGCCAAGAAGTTCTGTGAGAGGTTTTCAACACCTGGTGTCATTCTTGTCTCCATTTGATCCAGATGGCTTCAGGCCAACATCATTCTTTTTGTTTAAATGAAGGTTTTAACTGCAGCACACATACACATTTTTATGTTTTTTCATGGTCATGTATGTATAAAATATCACCCTTCCTCCTTTCCTACAAGAAAGGCTCATTGAGGATGGGCTCCTCCCTTGTGAAAATGTGTCACAGTGACCACAAGAAAGAAACTTGTCTTTGGATCTTCATAAGTGCGATGTTAAAAAATAGTCTTCCAAAGCTTTAAGGTAGTAGAATATATGTTACTATTCCAAAAGGAAATAGAATAAGGAGAGAAACAGAAACAGTAGTTACAGAATCATAGTAAGCACAATTGGGAGGACTCTTGAGAGATTATCTCATCCTTAGTAATTCTTGCAACAAATACCTGTCCAAGATTGCTTCTGTCTCTTTTGACAGTCCCTCTCCCAGTACTTCTATTCCCATTAGAACATATACAGCTAAAATTTCTCTTGCTTGGATTGAAGCCCATTAACTTTTATTGTCCCCCTTTTGCACAGGTAGCAAAATGTTTGGGTGTATAACAACCATTTATTTAGTTTCAGATTATTATCATATGCCCTATGAGTCCTCTTTGGGCCATAGAATGCAAGATCCTCTGGTCTTTCCTTACTGGTCATATTTGATCATATTAAATTATCCAGTCTCTTTTAAATTACTTATATCTTTCCTAGGGGCAGTACTCAAGCCTGGGACAGACTTCAGCTGAGCCTTACCAGACCTACGTTGAGCAGAAAAAATAATGCTCTATTATATCCCAAATATGCTGTTGTTGCCATGGGCAACAGCAAAAAGGAATAAGCAGTGGCTGAGCCCCCTCCTATTAGTGAGAAGATTATTTGCCATCTAAGCAGAATTGAGAGATAAGGAAGGTTGTGGAAAGTGGATACAGGAAATGAAAAGCACCAATTCAGTCCAATGAAGAACTGGAAAACTGCAAAGTGGGTGAGCAAATAAAAGGTGAACCTCTTGCAGATTGCTTAGCTTAGAGGAGACTGCAGTTGTGTGCAGATGCTTCTCCAGGTTGCCAGGGCTCCAGGCTGTGTGGCCAACAACTTTGTGCTGCACATTCACATCGGTGTCCATAACATCTGTGTGTGGGGACAGCTGCCCTAGGGACAGCTGTCCAAGTGCCCATATTTTTTACCTTTCACTGTTCCCACCTGTACACAGCTTGGAATACTGTTTCCCTCTCAACAACACTGATTTTTGGTTTTTTAACTGAAGTTTTTCTTGTAGCCTAGTGATCTTCAATTTCCTTTCTGAAGGTTTGCTGCCTGAAAACCTTTCCTCATTTTTTATTAGTGATGACAATTACTTACCTTGCCTTTGCTTATTATGAATGCCATCCTAATTAGTTTATTTGTCAAAATTATTTTGATTTCCAAACCCACCCTCCAGTATACTCACTGTCCTTTCCATCTTCATTTCAGTGCAGATTAAATAAGCTTCTGACTGCCTATGAAATTTACTAATTTTCTTTCTTTAGTGTCAGAGTTTGGAACTGGTACCATTCAAAACAGTATTTCAGACCAGCTTTATTCCTTGTTGCTTTAGGTCTTGTTTTGTTTCCTCTAGAAGCTAAGGCTGAGAAAGACAGCTTTTTAACAGCAACATTTAAATTTTTGCCCCTGCTCAATTTTACAATAGATTAAATTTCTAAACAACTTCTGATAATTCTAATCCAAATGGTTAGATATTTTTTATCTAAAAAACCTATCTATAAAAGAAGTGCAGGTCCCAAATAATGCAGATACCTTTTAAAATTTTGTTGTTAAAGAACCCTTCCTCAGCTGGGAGGAATGTGAACATCAGGCCACATGAAGTTTCTTTACCTCAATTTTTGAATCCTGTCTCAGGTGTTCCAAGCATGGCATTGGGATACATCCTATGCTGTAAAAGAAATAGTGGAATTTGAGGTGGGTGTTAAAACAGGGATCTTAAAAACCATATTTTATTTTGGAATTTGACAGGATGAAAATGTGTCATGTTCAACACATGTGACTATAAGGAATAGCTGATCTTATTATGTGACTTAATTTACTGGCACTTTTAGAACAAGAAAAACTCTCTCGTCCTCTCTAGACCAATTGGTCAGCTTATCTCCCTACCTTTTCAGAAAATGCTTTTAGACACAGGTAAAATATTCCTATAGACACAGTATTATGAGTGGTTTTGTTGCATTGACTGGGCATAAGGATTAATGTGGCAAAGAGCCTCTGTAACCCACTGCAGACTCACAGAGAGATACAAGTTCTCAACACCTTTAAAGATTGGGGCACACTAAAGGACATTTCCTTTACTAGCTCAATCTTGAAAAAATTGTGATAAACTTAGAAAGAGCAGTAGCAAAATATTTCCTGTTGGTTAGATCCATGCAATGAAAGTTTTAAGTCCACAGCCAAAACCAATTTACATCATCTCTGCTCAACTTTTTCAGAACACTTCCTTTCTAAAAATGTAACACTTGATTTTCTCAAACTGACATTACTTTTCATTTCTCCATTCTCTTGTAAAATGCTGTTGAGTTGCATAACCTTTCGCTGGATTTTGAAAATTCAAAGTGATTTTTATCATAGAAGTCTCAATTCCTTTATTGTTGTCATTAGTAGGCTCACTAGATTCAGAAAGATGTACTTTTTTTGAAAAATCTATTTCACTTCTGTTTTCTTCACTTTATTTACATAGACTAAAGCTCAGTTATTGCCAGCCAGTCTAACCAGGCTACCTTTTTCGACTTGATTAAGAAATTAATTTGAAAGATTGCTGTTTCTGCCTTTGAAGTGCTGTGAGGGATCTTACCATGCCAAACTTTCTCTATTATGTCTGAGTTTTCTACTAAAAACCTTTTAAAATTCCATAAAAAATCAGATAATACAGCAAATGCCAGTGTTGTTGCAGGTACACTGTGGTCATAATAGTGCTTTTCCATTCCAAATGAGAGAAAATCAAAAGGATTTTTGTAAAAAAAATCTTTGGGCTGAGTTGCATTCATTTGCATTTGACTTAGGAAGTGAATAACAAATTCCCTCTACTGAGCTGATTCTCCTTTATCTAACATGGAAAATAGCTTGAAATCCATAAATAAGTGTGACGTGCTGTAGTGTGGCATTGCTGCAATGACATTCATTGTAAACATGCTGCAGGCATCTCCTTTTTACCTGCTCCTTTGTTCCTTATTTTTATTCTAGATAATAAGCAGAGAGGAAATATTCAAAGCTATTTTTGTCTCTGCATGCATGGATTGAGTATGCTCTGAAAACACTAAACCAACAACAGTAGAGAGCTAGATTCCTTTTTCCAAGTAACGAAGGAGTGGCTCAAGCAGAAATAATTCGAACAACATAAGAAAGATTTGATTAATTTTTTTTTTCCTGCATTTTGTTTCATTGTTACCCTCGTTATAAGTGGAAAAGATCCATGAGAAAAGCAAATTATTAGCAGGGTTGATCAAGAATGATTGTATTGTCCAAAAAATCCCCAAAATTATTTGAAAAGGAGGCTAAATACAATGGCAAGGAACTTTGCCAATTATAGTAAACTTCAGAACAGTCTCTTCTAGAGATGGGTGACTGGGTGATAAAATGTTACGTGAAATTGTGCCACTCTCCTGGGGAAAAAACAAATATTATAATTATAAACACCAAGTGATAAGTAAAGGATAAACTGAAAAATACCATTATATCCCTGTATTAACTCGATCACTCCTGCATTTTGTACACAGAAAGTGTGTAGTAGAAGAACAGAAGGGGGAGGACTCAGTAACAGTGATGATCAAAAGTGTACAATCATTTTAAGTTTCTGGTATCAGGTTAATCTGAGTAGATTTGGACTCTGTAGTCTGGAAAAGTGGAAGAGAAGGCAAGGGAAAGCTGAAGAGTAGACAGTTGATTACTTTTCCTCTTAGCTCAAGCATGGGGGGCACATAATGATGTTATCAGGCAGCAAGCTTAAAACAAGTAAAAGGGACATAGCACACAGCTAAGCCAGGGAATTAATCATCCTCAAATATCAAGTAGTCAGAGTGGGAGTGGGATTAGAAAAACTGACAGCTGACAAATTCAAGGGTGGCTATTGAAAAGAACAGACACAATTCAACCTCTAGTTCAGGGAGTTCCTTAATCACAGATTGCTGGATACTCCTTACTTCAATGCTACATACTTTCAGTAATATATAATTTCCTAAGTTTCTGTCTGAGATGGGTTACTGGATGGTCTTTGTTTTGACCCAGTTGTAACTATGACCCTGTATTTTTGTGCAGTATGCATTAAAATATGCTGGGTCTAGGGCCAGAGCTGTCACAGAACCAGCCCTCATGGTATCAATGAGATACAGGTGATTTCCAGCACAAGCACATCCTTGCAAACAAAAAGGAGCATTCCCTGCATTCCTATGAGTTTGTGGACTCAAACCATCAATGGCATAACACTGCCAGTTTTAAGGATCACCATTTATTAATGTAAAAAGCCAGAAGCCGAAGTCCAGTGTGACTGTGACTAGGATTTCCAATTAATTTTGCACTGGCATTGTGCAGCCACCAGATGCTGTTACCCAGCCAGGATCAAGCTCTGAGCAGAGCTTGTGTGGTCAGCCCTCATAACCATCAGCAAATTCACTGACTCAGCCAATGCTTTTGTTTTCATTTTTTTGCAGTGGTAGCAAGACTGACTCTAATTTTGGATGCAAGTAGTGCCATTCTTAGCATAGGAAATGTATGCTACCAATTAGGTAAGAAAATAAAGGGCAAAGTGTCAAAGGCAAAGGTTCAAATTACAATACCATTGGAAAATGGGAAGAAAAAGAACTCTTCCCATTAGAAGATAAAAGTAAAGAGGAGGCTTATTTTCATAAAGAAATACATGTGTCTTGAGGTTGATCTTACAGGCTGCATCACGTTACAGAGCTCTCTAGAAGAAGGTCACCACACTTCTTACTAATCTATTACTTCTCGTGCTGCTCACAGCAGTAATCTCTGGCACATGTTGATCAACAATATTAAAAGGCTACAGATCATGAATCATATCATACTCTAATCTCCTCACAACTTTTACTCATATCTTTCACACTATGTTTTAATTTTTTGGTTTTAATTAATTTTTTTCCTTTACCAAAAAAAACCCAAATTGTCAGCAACATAAGAAGGTAGAGGAGCAGAAAGATTAAGAGGTCATGATTAGGGAAAGACGAACAAGTAATGTAGAAAGATTATGCAGATAAATATCTTTAATAACAGTTCTTGATGCTAATGGCACAGTTTTTTAAGTGGAATAACTGAGTGCCTTGTGTAATCTATCATGATAAGAAATTATTATAAGGAATTTCATGAAAATATGATATATTGGACATCTGACAGTTCCTTGATTTCTTCCTCATGACCCAGTCTTTCCTCCTTTGCTTGAAAGAGTCAGAACCTGTCCAAGTGTATTTTATAGGTTATGCAAACATAGTTTATTAGGCAATAAATTGCTTCAAAAGTCAACATGTTTACAGTGATTCATATTTCTCCACAGAAAACACTAATCTGTCAACATCCCCAAATGCAGTTGTTTCAGTTTCTCTGAAAAGAAAAAGTCAAAAGCTGAAAGAAATGTTTGGTTTCTATCAAAACAGAATGTTCTGTGGTTTGGAGGTTTTATGTTTGGTTGGTTTGGGGTTTCTTTAAGTATTTGTATAAAAATGAGGTCTTAATAGGAAATTAAAAACCGGGACTCAATTCCATTAGGATGAAAGTAAATTTTCAAATTCTCACAGAACAGGAATTACTGTTTACAATCAGCTTTTGAAAAAGGCTTCTTGATTTTCATTTGAAAGTTTTCCAGCTTGTTTATCTAAGGGTTGGAGGAATGAAGTTCCTCTTCCACTAAACCCTGACAATAAATTAGTATTTTCAATTAGTTAAAAATATACTTAGAAGTCATCCTTCTGGTCACCTCTAGCCTTCAGATTTTCTCAAGCAGTGTGCTTTTATATGTATTCTAGGAAACCAGGTTGATTATTAAGATTTTGGCTGGTCAGCAATCCCCCTCAGGATATTCTACTGACCTACTGAACTTTCCTGCCAGTTTAACCTCAAATCAGGAAAAACCTTTTGTTGGTAGAAAAATTCTTTCACTGTGACCTAGTTGCTAGTAACAGCAAGATTCATCTAATACAACCTTTCATTTAAAAGCTTTTTGCTGCTGTTACTGTTCAATAGCTTGGGGTTATTTTTCCTTCCTTCGTGTACACAGTTGTGGGATAAATGAATTCAGGTGTCTTCAAGTAACAAATCGATAAAAAATATTTCTATACACCCACTTGCTAGTTAGAGTAATTTTTCCCCTTTGTTGAATGCAATGATTTTACAGATTAATTACTGCAATACAATCACACCCCAGACTGATGCACATGATAAGATAACGTAGCTGCAGACAATCCTTTAATTGAACCTCTAATTTCAGCACAATCCTATTTGCAGCCCTAACACATAGCACGTATGTCACCTTGATTCATCCCATAATTGGATACCAACCTCACAGAGGCATGGCCAAGGAGCCCTCACACCCTGCTGGGGCAGCACAACCTTCATCAGAAGGGAGACCTCTGACAGTGCCACAGCCTCACACTGCTGCCACAACTCCTCCTTGCTGTCACTGACAGTAATGGGGTAACCTCCTGTTCTGCAAACACTGTCTGTTCACAGGAAAACATTTTGTTTGACTTGACAGCAGCCTTTCGCAGAGAATGGGATTGCTTTGGCAAGGGAGGCAATAACTTGCATGCAAACAAAACTGATGGGCTCATTTTTTCCCCCATGAAGCACCAGTTTATGCCAATAATACAAAAAAATTTGAAGGCATCCACAAAGTGTCAACTGCAATGAAACTGTTTTTAGTATTTTGTGTCAGCCGTTTTGTTTTTTTTTTTTCCCCAGGAAGCATCCACTATAGCATCACTGGATGCCATCCTATAGCATCCAGTGATGCTATAGGAGCTCACTAATTTGCATTACACTGCATAATACAACATAACATAAAGAGGGCAGGAAGGTCTCCTCAGTGTAAGCAGAGAGAAAATGTGAAAATTTATGGCTAGGGCCAACATTTAGACATTTTTTCCTCTCACACAAATAATGGAGAATTACAGCTATTACAAGAATGAGAAGTTATGAAGGATGTGGTAAATAACAATTGGCTGAAATATTTAAAATTCCATATGGTAAGAAAATATGGTATAACATAGAATTTTCTGCTGCAAGGCAGAAAGGGCTTACATCCTTCAAGAGGTCAGTGGGAATGGTCCAGTGCACCATCCTTTAGCAGTGCTATGACCTTAGTGGAAATCCATCCACAACTTTTTAAGGAAAGGGGCTCTAGAATGAAGCCTTCAAATGAATCCTGTGCCCTCGTGCAATGTCTACAGTAAAGAAAATGCAAATCCATTAAACAATAGCTGTGCTTGCTTCCTTGCTTTCTTTGCCACTCAGTTTGTAACCTTCTTCTTTACCTTGCCTCAATTTACTTCCCTACTTCTTCGTTTTCTTTACTTCCTTTGTCTAGAAAGCTAACTGGGGAGTATATATGACCCAATTTTACATATAAATATAACATGTAGAGATAGCAAAAAATGTAAGGATTCATCTTTCGCTGCACTTATAATTTAAAACTGCATGTGGTTATTCTAAGATACAATAGTGGAATGCTTTATTTTCATGCAGAGCAAGTTAAGAAAATGAGCTTTTTATTAACACTGCAAATTATTAGGGTCAAATAAAATTATATGAGTAAACCAGACAAATAAAACAAATTGCATTGTGAGAAGTTTCAGAAAAAGTCTTCCTTTTTTTCTGGCTCCAGCACCAAGAGTTACCAATATTATATCATCAGAAAAATTCATTTGCTGATCACAAGCCTGAGGGAGCTACATTGTTACCTTGCAACTAGTGACAGTAGCTTTTTTAATAAATAAACTCCTTGATGAGTGTGAAATGCGTAACTGCTCTGTGGGATTCACAAGCTTCCTTGCTGTTCTGTTTCTGACCTCATCAGAATGAAGTCCATTTTTTTTGCCATTGCACACAGCCTATTCTTTGCCTCTGAAGACACAAAATTACTGCACATGTCTCTTCATAACTAACAACTCCCATCAAGATGAATTAGTCACATTACATTGCTTCATGTTGCAAACAGTCTCAAACCAGAGGAGACCTCTGTGTGACTGAGGTTTCTACACAGCTCAGCTTTTTCTGAGAAGCCCAAAGTTCCAGGGAAAAACTACGGTATATCTTTTACACTTTTTCCTGCATTAACCAGTGCAAAAATTTAAATGTGGTGCCACAAGGCATCCTTGAAGATTCTGGGTTCATGATACAACTTCCAATTTGTTCTAAAACCACACAGTTTGAAGATGTTTCTTGGGATGTGTGAGAAATAGCTATGAGTTTCTGATAATAGAAGTTTATAAAAGGCAAATATTTGGGCAGTCAACACTTCCAATGAGTAATGAACTCCAATTAAGTTCTAGAAACTAAATGGTTTATTGTCTGAAATGAACTCTCAAACTGCATCTATTACCTAAATTCCAGGAGACTGTAACAACCCATCAACAAGTCTCACTTACTGAATTGGTTTCCTAGAACTGTACTTAGAGTGGATGGAATTCCTAAGATCAGTCCTGATGACAGACATTAAAATCAACCCTTCTCCTAGAGCAACATAAATCTGTGGCAAATCCACTGAAATTACCTGAGCTGGGGTACACATAAAGTCAGAGTGAGATCCCAGATGTCATTTTTTGACAAAGTAAAAGAAAACTCACCATTTTAAAGGTTTATAATTAAAGAGATGTACCAAGTAAACATAGAAACACCACTGTCTAAACAAAGAAAGTTGTCTAAACAACTTTCTTCTGTCTTGACCTCTGCACCTGATCCAGTGGGGGCTGAGAATACCACATAAACTCATACAGAGCTTAATGGAGGTAGCAGCAAAATTCAAAAGAAACGGGATCAGTTTCAGGGCATGAGGAGCACTCGGGATGTGGTGAACAGGGAAAGCAGGTCCTCACATGGCCACGTCTGGCAGAATTTGAAATCCTGAAAGGAGTAAAGCTGAGTGAAACTGTGTTTTTTCAAGAAATTTCAAATATTTTCCTGTGTAAATACAGGCAGGTTGGACTGCAGATGGTATTTTCTTTGTACAACCTCTTGCTACACAGCAAAGACACTTGCACATAACATGGCATTTTTTCAACACCACAATCCTCATATATTATGGGGCTCTTAAAATGTTAAAGGAAAGATCTTGAATATACCACATAACTACGGTGGTTGGCCAGGACCTTTATTTTGGTGGTTTTGTGGTCCTTGGAGAAGTCCTTCAGAGAGGTGATTTTTGCTCTGCAATGTGAGCACCCATCTAGCCCAAATATCAGAGACAACACTTTCAGGAGGAAAAGCTGGAAGTGTCCCAAGAAAGGGGGAACATCTTATTTAAAGAGACTATGCAGGCAAAAGCAATTACATTAAATTCCAATAAAAGCAAGATAAAACATTAGGAAATTGGTTACAGAAAGCTGCTACAGGAAAAACTGTATGATAAAAAATTTCAAAGCTGGACAGTTTGTAGAAAAAACTTCCGAACTGATTGGTGACAAGCAAAAAATAAAGGTCAGAAAAGCTATACTTGTGTTAATTGGAGTGGAAAATAATTGCTCATGTGGCAATCATATCTCCTTTTTAGCTGGTTTACTATTTCTCATTCTTTACCTCTTCTGACCTATTTTATCTCAAAATGTCATTTTTCAACAATGATTGTCTCTATTGTCTCAACCCTTTCAAAATTAGCCTATTTTTTCTTGACAGCTTGACTTTTAATTATGTCTTTTCTGACCTTTTTTTTTTTTTTTTTGGTATTCCTTGGGTGTATTTATTAACCTTACTTTGATTTGTTGTGAGCGTGCTGATACAGCACTAATTTTGGTTTCAGCTTGTTAGCTGTAAGCAGGCCTTACCCCTGAGTCCTCTAAATGTCACCAAGAAAATCTAATTCTCCTGCCTATGCATCTTGAGTCCTTAAACCTCTGGATAATGTAGCAACCTGTGAAGCACATGCATTCCTACAGGCCAAGCTAAAGAAAAATATGATCAGTAATTAGGTGTCATGATTTATCCATCTGTTTCTTCTAGATCCTACTTGCTTCCAAAGTACTAATGTTTGATTAATGTGGTCTTCCTTTTGAAATCTCAGCTGAAAATACTAAGTCCTGGATGAACAGATGGTGAATTAAATTGAATGATAAGAGGGAAGAAGCTAAAGCACTTTGAACAAGAAATAGGCAGGCACAGAATGGGAATGGCATTTTCATTCCTTAAACAGGAAATATACAATATGCCTTACTGACTAGGGGAGTGCCCTCCTAAGTATTCAATTTCTTTATTTGTGGCTGTCTATTTATTTAATTCTAAATCTTTTGGTAACACAGTGTGTAAACACTGAAAAACACCAAAAACTAGTTTCACCAGGAAAACACTGAAATACTCTTCCATCCTGGAAAATGTTGGTTTTGTTGGGGTATACTGCACTGCCAAGATATCCCATGGATCCCAGATCACCAGAGGCAAAGGGACCAGCTGGAAAGGCACAGCAGAGGATATCTCTGTCCTTTTAGTGTGAGAGGAAGGGTAGTTCCCTCTCAGCTTGAAGAATTCTGTGGCAGAGTACAGGAGAGAGTTCCTGAAGAGACTTTGCAGGTGAAATTTCCTCTGACACCCATCTCCCTTTCTTTTCTGCCCACCTGCCAAATGGTCTCACCCATGGCCTTTTATCTCCTCGGGCACTTGCCAGACCCTTCAGATGCCACACTGTGACACCAGAAGAGGAAACACCAACCACCCTCTTTTTGCTATGGTGGTTTCTGACATGTCAGTGAATTTAATCAGCTTATGGAGGTCTAATTAGTGTAGGGGGCAGTATGAAAGGCGTGGCACTCAGCAGCAGAGCCCTGCTTCTGGTGCAGCCAACAAGACTACCTCTGACAATAATAGGTGTTTATGGCAATGCAGGGATATTTCTGATGTTTTTTTTTCCCCGTTTCTGCTTCCAAAATAGGAATATTAATAGAATGGAATATCCATGCATGTAATCACTGAGGCATTCTCAGAATAACACTCCATATATATTGTACCTTTAATATGAAGAAATGCTTAAATGACCCCTTTTTCATAATAGTCATGATCAGTTTTTACAATAGTCATTATCAGTTTTCACTTTCCAAAACAAAAAAATTAAATGCAAAATGAAAGACTACATGCAAACATGCTGTTTCAAATCTGATAAATTTAGTACGGTTTTTAATAAATGCTTCCTGTGCTCATTACAATTTTGCAATTAAAACTGAAGGAAAGCAATCATTTTCTACTGACATTGTGCTGACGATAGGACCATCTCCACCATATACATGTTTAACTTCTTCATTATTACATTATTTAATTAGGAAAAAAGAAATTAAGTAAAGTCTCCTTCTTCCTAGCTGATCAATTAGACTTTCCTATTCTTATTTCTTTCCTCTCCTCTTATTAAGATTAAAATGAAAGTACCTGGTTTAGTTGCTATTTCCATCTGAAAGCAGGGAGCTCGGTTACAACAGACTATTGAGCTAAAATGCAAAATTTTAATTGAGAAATAAAACCAGAGCTCTGTACTAACTATTTGATTTTAAACATGCATTTCAAGGAAAATATTTTTATACTTATTTAAGTACTGATGAATTAATGGCTAGGCAGCAAGAGGACTGAACGTTGCAGTGAAGAATCTCAGTCATAATGCTGTTCTCCTTTTCTAATTATTCAGGAGAATGGTTACCTGATCTGATAGAATCATAGAATGGTTAGGTTGGAAGGGACCTTAAAGCTCATCTGGTTTCCTGATGGAAACCCCGTGCCATGGAAGGACCTGTATTTCAGTAGACCAGATTGCTTAAAGCCCCATCCAACCTGGCCTTGAACACTGCCAGGGATGGGACATCCACAACTGCTGTGGGCAACCCGTTCCTCACCACTCTCACAGAAAAGAATTTCTTCCTAATATCCAATCTAAACCTACTCTCATTCAATTTGAAGACATTCCCCTTTGTCCTGTCGCTCCAAGCTCTTGTAAGAAATCCCTTTCCATCTTTCTTGTGGAGTCCCTTCAGTGTACTGGAAGGCCACAATTAGGTAACCCTAAGAACTTTCTCTTCTTCAGGTGGAACAATCCCCATTCTCTCAGCCTT
>WBNO01031366.1:0-29960 GCA_013400575.1 Peucedramus taeniatus | reverse complement strand
GGTAATATTCAAGGAATGTAAAGCTAGGGATCTAAAATACTTATTTACGTTACAAAGACAATCAAGCATTTCTACAAAGTTATTCAGGGCAGCTAAATTAGCTCCTGAACAGAGATTATGTTAATATATTCCTGGCTTTTTGTCTGAGTCTCGCTTATTTCATGTGAGTTTATTCAGCAAGTGAAGTAAAATCTTTTTTGCCAGCAGTTAGCATATATTTAGGTCCCAGGAAAAGAAAATAGAGATGTCCAGGTACATCTGCAATTGGAAAAGCATATAAAAAGTCCATGCGGACCCTGTATAACAAGATTACTGACAAAGCACTCATGCATCTAGACCACAAGCAACCCTAATATTGAGAGAGCACTTTGAAAAGTGAAAGAGACCTGAGACCATGAATGAAAATAAAATTCAAGACCTTTTTTTATCTGTGCTGCTTCAGCACTAGGTATGTTTTCAGCGAACAACCTTGCAAATAATGAGCAGATATTTCTTGCCCATGCAGTTTTATGATATGAAGATTATTGACATTTCTATAGAAATCATTAGTAGCATTCAATCTGGAAATTACTGATTTGTATAAGAAGGGTAAATAGTAATACATATTGAAAACTAGCTGATCTAGCATAACTGATTAATTCACAAACCCATATCTGTTTCATGAATGCCTACTTCTTCCCATTTTCACTGTTCAAATGTGTGGTTACATATATATACACACAAAATCTCAATTGCAACTTTCCTCCTAGGATGCATTGAACTAAATGGAAAGTGGGTCCTTTTTCCAAATACCCTGCACCCTTGAGAGAGGCAGAATTATAACGGAGGGTATGGAATAGTGCTATGGAAAGCAATAGTATGTATGTATTTATACCTAAAAACACCTGCTAATTCAGATGTTCAATTAAAAAAATTAAAACTTCTGAAATGGGTGTGGGCCAGTGGTGTATATATCATCACAGCTGATCTTCTGAAGCTTCAGCCATCCTCATTCATATTCATCCAGTGCTAACCAGACAAATAATAGCATTATCACCTACTTCAGTAATCAAACAATGGAAAACCAATATCTGGGACTTTGGACTGGAATGGAAAGTAGTTTAGTATTGTTCTTATTAACTGGAATACTAAGAACTCAGCTGTGATGACATCATGAGTGATATTCTAATACATTTCTGAAACTGGATGCATAAGCATTCTGATGAAACTAGAATGAGCTGTTTCAGTCTCTCATTAGCTTACTCTATCACCTATATCATCATCATAGAATCAGTATAGCATGGTCTGGGTTGGAAGAGACCCTAACGATTGTCTAGTTCCAACACCCCTGCTGTGGACAGGGACACCTTCCACTAGACCTTGTTGCTCAAAATTCCGTTCAGCCTGGCCTTGAACACTTCCAGGGATAGGGCATCCACAGCTTCTCTGGGCAACCTGTTCCAGTGCCTCACTACCTCTTAGCAAAGTCTAATATCTAATCTAAACCTGCTGGCTAGCAGTTTGAAGCCGTTCCCCCTTGCTTTGTTACTGCATGCCCTTGTAAGAAGTTCTTCTCCATCTTCCTTGTACCTCCTTTCAGGTACTGGAAGGCAGCAATTAGGTCACCCAAAAGCTTTCTCTTATGAATCTTATGAACTTCTTATTAGGAGAATCTTACCTGGTCTTATATCTTATGACTTTTTTTTTTTTTTTTTGCATTGTAATGCTACATTGCACTGAATTTGACTGTCATTCTAGCTAAAGTACAGTAATAGTTCTTAGATGTTATTAATTATTATATTTCTCCAGTAGTAATGTACTAGGGGACTATTGGGTGCATAGGTTAATTGTGTCTGTATTGATTAGCTTCATTTACTGGATTTTTCCTGTGATTTTAATTAATAGGCTTCTAATAGACATGGCTACACTTTCAGGAGGGGGTGTAGATGTAATTTTGAAGACAAGTAAGTCACACATGTAGCAATATATGAAAGCAAAACTTGTGCCTGGGGTTAGGCAGACACCAATTTAGTGTTTTTCCCCTCTGTCTGATCTCCCATGATAGTCTTACTATAATAAACATATAACAACATTTGAGTATGACTGGATATGATAAATTAAGAGCTTGAAAATAAATTTACCATTAACATGCTCTGTCTTCTAAAACCTGACACACCATGCCCAGAAAAACAAAACTGAAGTGCTTGGTGTTCTTTCTTCAGCACAGACAGCACTGTAGCATAGATGAACCTTAGAATCTCCAGCTTTTCCAACAGCTTCAAGGTTGCACTGAAACATGTCTTTCCTGTCTATCCTCTGCAGGGAATTACTGGAATGCAGCTTCTTTTGTTACTTCATCATCTTACCTCCACTTCTCTACCTTCCAAGGGGAAACCAGTGCAGACATCTCTTTCTACTTCAAAACGTCGGCCTCAGATGGGGTGTTTCTTGAGAATCTTGGGAACACTGACTTCATCAAACTGGAGCTGAAATGTAAGTATAGGCTTCCTATTACTATTCTCAGAAGTTGAAGTATTATGTTGGATAGCAGGTTTTTAAAAAATGTGTACTATTTAGTAAAATGTGCAAGCTGTCTAAATCCTGGGAAAACTTGCAAATCAAGCTGCTTGACATGTTTTCAAGTTGCCTTTTGTGAAAGGAGTGCTTAAAGTATATTTGAATTGTTTATTGAGGGGAAATACAAAGACAAAAAACAATGGTAACGTCAATTACAAAAATGACACTGACCTGAAAAGAGTTTTCAAAATTGCATGTCAGAATTATTTCTTTAAAATTTATGTCTTCAGCTCTGTGTGCTTTTCTATTTTATTTCATGGTTGCTTTGGAAACAGGGGAAAGAAGGAAAGGAGAGACACCATCCTAATCAGCACTGCAAGGAGCCAAAGAGCTGAAAACTTGCATATGATATTTAAAAGCCATAAAATATCTCATAAAAATAAATCTTTATCAGCATTATCTGTTAATAAAATCATTGATCTGGAAAGGAGGGTATAATGACACCAAGAGGCGAGTCAATTTTATTATTCAAACCATTTTTAATGGCCCAGGGGCAAACTTTCCAAGGAAGGGGCTGAAATCCTCAGCCGTGCCTGAATTCTACTTAGTGGAGTTGAAGCAGTTGAATTAGGAGGAAACATGTTTTATGTCTCCTTTTGTTGTCCCCGAACCCTGCCATAAATGGGAGCAGGGAGAGGACCTCTGTGCTATATGTGTGGTTGTTATTACAGCCTCTAGCAGCACATTACAGCCTCCCTGCACTCCAGCAGTGGGGCACTGGGAAAAGCATGTGTGCTTCCTTTTGCTGCAGGAGCTGCTCATGGATGTCAAGGACCCAGATCTAAATGTTGATGCACAAAAGTCAGTGAGTCATTAATGTTGAAATAGAAGCAGTTGGCTTGTGGTACCTAAATTATCTGTATTTTTATGCAGATTCAATGTGATTTACATATACAGATCTAATTTGAAAGCAAAGAGCCATTTTCAACACTTCCCAAAGTTTAAACACACAAATCAGAATGTAGAAATTTAGAAACCACTAAAAGGCTCCTTTAAAACGCATTTAAATTTTTCCCTCCAGGTAAGAATAAAATGCCAAGTTCAATTTGGGTGACATTTTTTTTCTTTCTTTCTACAGCAATATAGTTCACATTGCTTAATCCAATCTCTCTAATCTGCAACTTCTGTGAATCAAAATAGCTCCTACTGAGGCACAGGGAATACTCTTACTTGCTTTACCAAGGGACAAAGCCTTTTAATAATAAAGTGGCAGCTATTTCTAATTTCCCTTTGAATTTAAGTAGTACTTACAGCCAGCTGAGGTGGACATCTTTATAGCTTCTTGCTCTTCTACTTTATAGAAGGTGTTCTCAGCCACTGCAATCAGACCAACCATGCTGTTGGCCACTTAGCTAAAACATGACACTATCAGTATATAAAGGTGACTTGACAGCAACTAAAATTTTTGTGAGCTCAGCTCAGAGTAAATAATAATCATGCTGCAGTGGTTCGCTGAATAGATGTACCAGTTCAACAAAGTGGCAGCGTGCTCAGAGTACCATTATACAGGACTTAAATTTTAAACCTTTTTAAACCTATGCTTGAGATCCACTGACTTTGCTGAGACCTGGCATATGCATAAATTTAACCTCTGCCTCATGTCCCTGAATCTAAATTTTTGATTATAAATTCTTGATGGAAGAATTTGAAATATCAGCTGTAAGAAAAGATGGAAAACAACTCTAAGAACTATGTAGACTGTATTTGGTAAAAAATACAAAGCAGTTCTTTCAATATGGTTGCATTCCCTTTACCCTTTTTCTCTAGAAACTAGTGCTTGAAATTTTCAGAGCCCCAGGAAAAGGAGTTTCTGTGACTTGTGTTCTACAGGTCACAAATGGAAAAGTGCAGAATACTGTGGCTTCAGTAATAAAGAGAAACTCACCCTCTCTTCTGAATTACACATTTATTAATGAATGCTCGGTTTACATATTTTTTGAGGTTATTTGTTCTAGCCTGCACTTATGGTTTTCTGTAATTCATTTCAATGAAGAATAAAGTTTTAGAATTTCAGAAGTACCTTACATGGCTCTACAGTAAACTCTACTGCTTCTTAAGCCTGTTTCCTTTTTATAGAAGTCCTATAAAGTTAATATGCGAATTTGTTCCCTTAATAGGAACATAAATTTAGGTCAGTAAGGTAATTACAGAATTATCCCCAAACTCTGAAGAATCTTTCCTTTGGCAAGCTGCTTTTTAGCTACCTATCACATTCTCTAATAAAACAGCTATTTTGTATTAATGGCTTTTTACATAAAAAAGACCACCTTTTCACATAAAAAGACCACAACATATTTATTGAAAGCTGTTGTACTTCACCCAGTGGATTGCTTCTGTCTGGTCATTGCCTTCTCATACAGATACAGTTCTCACTGGAGAAGGATGACTTCCTGCAAAGCCTGTTCTCAATTTCTTTACTTTTTGCCATTCCAAAAAGAAAATGTTAAAATCAGTATCCTGCATGTACAAATTCTATTTTCTTTTTCCCTTATGTGTAAAACAGCTGTGTGTACCTGTAATACATGGTTAATGATGTACAAGCTGAGCTCTATAGACCAGAAACCGAAACGTTCTACAGTATCCAGTATTTTAATCAGCTTGCTGCACTGGGTGGATGCAGTAGGGAAACAAATCATTCAGTCTATTAAAATTCTTAGCTTCAAGTCTTTGGAAAGGAGTTTGTATGTTTTATTCTGAGCACAAAAGTGGTTACTAGGATCACTCATTAAATAATTTTACTGCATGCTGTCTTTGAGTCTAATAATTCTTGAGTCTTATATTGTCTTAGGGTCTAATAATTGCACAGATTTTCTAACTCTCCTGATTCATAAGAAAAAGAGGTGACATTTGCAGTATTTTGAAGAGTAACTTCATATGCCTTCAGCAAAACCTCAGATTGCCATCTCTGAGGAGGGGGGATAAAGGAAAGAAGGGAAGACCGTGTTTTTTGATTTCAAAAATAGCTTTTCCAAACAGCTGACAAGGAATGGTGTCAAGAAAAAAACAGGAATAAAATGCTACTATGAATGTGGCTGAAGACTTTAGATATTCCATTTATCAAGCAACTCCTCTGGCAGGCTTGTAGTTGTCACCATGCATGGAACAGTTGACAGAGATGTAGAATTACCTGAAGCCTCAATTTTTACATAGACCAGTAAGTCTACAGAACCCCATTGTTCTCATAGCTGGCTGGTCAGCTGACAATGTCTAGGACTGTTTGGAGAGGTGGTAGTTGAATAAGGTATTAATTTTTCTGTAAGACAGGGCTTCTATCTCTGGTCAAAATTTCCAGATTATTTTAAAATTAAAACTGGTTTTTAGAGTGAGAAAGAGAGGATTTTAGATTCTTTAGACACTTTTAGAATGCATTCTCTTTTTTCTTTCCTATATATTTTGTATGTTTATGAACTATGGACTGAAGATTTTAGAGTTATGACTATGAAAATGTAGCTGCTTCATACCTGAGATGCTTGTCAAATAGATCATATTTGAATTTTCTGTTTGAGAGGCATCCCAAGTTTTGGAAAAGATGTATTCCTGAAAGCAAATTTTGAAGGGGGTGTATTTGTGGTAGTTTGGGAAGAAGCATCACTGTTTCCAGAAAACTCTCTCAATGACACTGTCATATAATTCTAATGAAAGAGATAGTCTACTCACTTCTGTAGCCCCTCTCATCCCAGCACCTCCAAGCAATCCACAGACACTAATGAATAGTGTCTCACTGTTGCTATTCTGAAGTAAACAGCAAGTCACTTTTGCAATTGAAAAAAAAAATAGGATTAAAGGTCAGTTTGTGTTCAGTCCTGGCATTAACATGTAGGAGAGGAAATATCTTTCTTATTAATTTTTGTAAAAAGCTGTGAATATTTATGACCACTCAGGCATTCAGGGATGTCACTTGGCTGATAACCCCTAAAAGTGCCCTAAAAGTCTCCCCAAGGAGTGATCACTGAACTTGACAGCTGTGAAAGGGATCATATGGAGTAGCTTGCTAATGAGAGCAGTGGCATGGCCGCAGGATGGGTGTACTTGCTCTGTGGACAGGGGATGCTCCCAGCACTCTAACACCTGACATTTGTACATGGAAGGTCCCGTGCTGCGTCTGGTGCTCAGCTGTTTCTACACTACTTAGCTGAGAGATAAGTAACTCCTCCAAAATCAGACAAGAAGCAGTGACAGACTAGGGACCACAATTCTCATGGCTCTTTGGTTCTGCCCAGACAGTGTTCATTCCTCCAGGCTGAATACTCTAACACATGACTGGTTAATATATTTTCTTGCAAATTTTAATAATTCCATCACATCTTTCTCCAGAGGCACCCTAAAACACAATTCTACCATATCAATGGGTTTTCCACATGATGCTTAAAGTCCCATATGTTAAAATAAATGCATGTTTTCTACCACTTGGTTTTTCACCTCAGTAGGGAAACTGATGGGACCTTCATTGTCTTTTTTAATTGAGTTATTCTTTTGTTTTCCTAGCAGAAGGTCACTTTTCTATAAAACCCGTCCCTAGGAAAGCATGTTGCATTAGCCACGTGTCAAAGAATGCACATGACACTGAAGAATCTCTTCATCCCAGAGGCTCACAAGAAGTTATTAAATTAAGTGGAAAAACATTACATTTCTTCTGGGAAATTTATGACCCAAATGTTTTTACAACAGTAGTTGCAAACTGTCATTCTATTCCAGGACAATATGAAAGTTTCAAACAAACAAGAAGAAAACCTGGTCTGAAGAACTGCAAGCACCATTCTTTGAAAGACAAGATTCTGTTTCAGATGAGACAGGTGATGCAGAAATACCTGATATTCAAATAAACCAATTTATGACTCATCTGAGAAGACCAGTTCCACCTCTATTTTGTTCCAAATTAGCAGATGGGGATAGATGCCCAGTCTGGCATGTAGGAGCCAGCCAAAGGCAGCAAATAAACAATCCAACTGGGGAACAGGCTAAAACTGACCAGTGAAAAATCTTAATCACAGGGCTGTGGGGAAATTAAGGCCATCTTTTGTAACTGGCTTGGACTTTGGCAGACTACAGTTACAGATTGCTTTACTTTGGAGTCCCTCCATGTCAATATAGCATTCGTGACCCTTCACTATACAGTGCACCCCTTAGCATCACCCCTCTACTTTCAAGGGTGATTAGACACCTTTCTCATTGCCATAAATGCCACTTTAGAAGTCATTTTATTTGAAGTATCATATAAATCAGTTACAGCTCCCACAAAGTTCAAGGTGGGAACTGGCTGACATTCAAAGAGCATAGTTGTCCCTGACTGTGCTTTGCACTAAAACCATGCAACACATGGCAAAGCATTGCTGGCACTACCACTCAATAGTTCATCTCAGGTCTTTGTCCTTATTTCCAGTCTGCTTCCTGTTACATGCTGACACTGCAGAGGCTTTGTTACCTTCTTCATGTGTGCTAATCATTTTTTTGCAGAAAGTAAATATTTACTGTGCTAATTTGACAAAATTAGCACAAAATTGCCAGATGCTATAGGCATATGATAGAAACAAACCTTCTGGGTTCTTGAGTTTAGACCCTCACAGTCACAGACAACCAAAACGAATAACCTGTGTCTAGCTGCCTAAATTTATGTAACTCTCTGTTGAAAATAGTTTGAATCTTTGCCAGCTGGACAACTGTTTCAAACTCACATCTTTGTTTTTTAGAAGTCTTCTAATTCCTAAAAGTTTGATTTGCATCTTTTCTTTACAGCCATGAATTCTTGTTTCAGTATTGTTCTTTGGCTGAACTAATTGTTTTAACTTCCTAGCATTTACTCTCCCCTTGTATGCTTATGATACAATCATATCTTCTCTCAGCTTTTAATTGCTGTGTTAAGCAAGACGACCTCACATAATCTCTTCTCATAAGATTTTCCTCTTGTTCCATTCTCTGGTTAGGCTAATAAGGTTCTCCCTACTCACTACCCCTTGAATTCTTTCTTAAACACAGATAATCCAAACTATCGACATTAATTCTGGTAATGGTTTACCAGTGGCCTCTAAAATGACATGAATTCTTGTGCTGCACATTTTTCCTAGGAATTTTTGGCTGATTATACTGGGATACTGTTTGTTATGTATTATTTTCTGACC
This sequence comes from Peucedramus taeniatus, assembly GCA_013400575.1. Classification (NCBI taxonomy): domain Eukaryota; kingdom Metazoa; phylum Chordata; class Aves; order Passeriformes; family Fringillidae; genus Peucedramus; species Peucedramus taeniatus. The sequence continues at coordinate 21,288 of WBNO01031366.1, read as the reverse complement.
TCTCCAACCTTGTGTTACTGGCAACAACAAAAAAAATATACATATGCTGACTTTTTGTGCAAAGGTATTTATTTTAATACCAAATATGACTTGACCCAAACCAAATTAGAGGTCCTCTAATTTTCTAATGACCTATACTTCACCCATCTCATCAACGATCTCTGCAATTCTGTTTTCCATCACTGCTCTTTTTGGAAAAAATTCAAATATGTTAAATCTATAGCAATTCTCTTATTCCAAAAATCAGAAGTTTTTTTTAATCAAAGAAGGATATCAATTCTGTTGACTTTGGTAAACCCATTATATGCTTTCATATTGTTTGTGTCTGCCTTATGCTAGGCAATGATATCTATTTCACTTGCTGATTTTGTAGGCAGTCTTACCTTGATCAACTGCAGAGTAAAATCTTGTCACAAGTCACTAAAGATATGGTAATTCCATTAATTTACATATTCTTTGTAGTTACCTGTAATTTGAAGTTAAAAGTCACAAGAAAACTCTCTATTTTATACCCTTATGCAGGCTGATGTGTATCAAAACCAATCACAAACATCTCAGTTCCCCCATCTCCAGAATACATCAGTTATGAGAGTATCCAGACAGTTCCTCCTGCAATTTTCACCTGGTTTTCTCCTCTTGGAACAAACCTCTTTGCCCATCAGGGAGAGCAGGAAGGAGGTGTGGAGGAAGATGCACATGAAGACCTGTCGTTTGTCACTGTCACTCTTACCTTTAATCCCAATCCCCAACATCATACCATAACTTGAAATGCTGTGAGTGAGGAAATCTGAAAGGGTCCAACCAAGCTTCATAGTTTCCTCAGGCTTTGTGATCTGAATCCAGTGGGTCTTCCAGGCCTAAATTATTTCAATATTTTTGAGAATCATTCTTCCAAGTGGATAAACAGAATAACAGATACACAGAATCTTGAAAACTACTTTTTTCCTTCAAGTTGAACTTTTTAGATTAAGTGTTAGCAGTTGTTCTGTTAGCCTAGCGAAAGTCTAAATTAGTCTTTATTGGTTTTACCAAGGCAATTCAGTTTTAAAGTAGAAAAAGGTTTTCTGTGACTAGAAGATTAGATATAATGAAAGTAGAGGTGTTTTTAATAATTATACAGTGGTATCCATGGTGCTTAAAATATTTATGCAGATGGTTAATTCAAATTATGTCAACAGACTGATTCAAGTAAATATAATTATTTTCTCCCTAGGTGTTTGTAGGTAGATGCTAAATGTTCATATAGAGTTCTGGCCACAGATTTTTCTAACACTTTGCAGCATTTCATTATGGTTTAAATGGTAATTCAAAAAAATCAGTTTAAATCATGATGGAAATTAATTCATTGTTTAATTATGTTCTGTTTGGGCTCTGCCTTTCTATCTTGCCTTGCTACAGTTGTTCTAAGGAAAATGAATATTTCTGCTCACAACTTTTTGTTTAGAAACTTTGAACACATATAATTTCTTACATTTTAAGAGGAAAGAAAAACTTAATGTAAAATTTTGTTTAAAAGTTAATAAAATGGTAATCTATTTTTTAAGAGCATGAAGGCAGTTACTATCACAAGGCTGTCATAACACTACCTTGCATAATTTAGACTTTTTATACCCTCTTGATCTAAATGTCTTGACTTTGTTTTTAAAATAGAGCTTTTTGTCTCAAATCATGCACTGCAGACAGCTCTCTAGTCATATGAAATCTTAGAAACAAATGTTTTATAAATACATATATCCTCTCGCTCATCATTTTATGTTTTCCCCTGCTACAGCACGAAACAGAAGCAGGTCTCCTGTTGGCTTTACATTCCCTGAGACTCATGCATACTCAAGCAAAATAATTCACAAAAGGTGGCTAAACCAGGCAGCTACCTCACTCACGTACTGCATCAAGTTTTCTACCTCAAATTACCATGAAGTCTGAGAACGTATTTTTGCCTTAAACAGATCAGTTCTGTTTCTCACTCTTGTACCACACCATGATACTTCTGGTTTGTATTTTTAGTAGATATCTCGTCCTGCTGCAGGATAAAAAGCAAACAATACCAAAGATATCTTCTTCCATCTAGGGAAATCTATCTTGGATTTTGGCCACAAATTATTACAAGTATATTTTCCAGAGCAGAAAACCTTTGACTCAAACTTCTGATAAAAGTTTAAGTTAGCTGGGACACAGCTGGGTACATCTACCCCACCCCCTCACACACACCCTTTTCATATACAGAGTTACTACACTAAAAACAAAATTGAGTCATATTTTTTATTGTGGTAGTAAAGTGCATAGTGCAACAGAGTCCTTACCCTGATGGTGACCCTGGACAGCCACAGAGAAATAAATAGCCATGAAAAATTGCTAATAAAAGAGGCACTACAAATGACAAGACCTTACACAGCCAGGCAGAAAAATCAGTAAATTCATATCATCATGAGACCCAGCTGTGATGCAAAAGTTTTTCAGTAGCTACCACCCGGGCACCTAAACACTTTTAAAAGTCTTAGCCACAGTCCACAACAGAACCTACAGCTAATAAACAAATTACAGAATAAGGAAAGCACCAGAGAAGAGGAAGAAAAGGACACAGGGGATGTGCTTTCATAAAGGTACATCACAGAAGATTGACAATCTGGATGTCTAGTTTTCAAATCTGCACCAGGCTCTTACCACTTTTAGTATGATGCACAATTTACAGTTTTGACTGATTTTTAATGCATTCAAATGTGACATATTCAAGAGGGGCATCAATATCTTTGTGTCTGTTTGTAAGCACTTAAGCACATTGCTCAGCAGCTTCAGAGCTGTGTGAAATTCATAACAATTTTTCATAGCAAAATAAGCCACTCTCTCCTCTCCAAAAACCTCTCTGATGTTTTACCATGCTCAGACAAAATCTGATTTCATGAACATTACCACCTGCTTTTATTTTGCCTTTCATCAAAGAAAAAAAAAGACTATCCGTTACACAAAACCCTTTATATGCTGCATGGGAGAGCTCTGTTCTGATGTCTCCACTTCCCCTTGTTGTGCTGCCTTCTGTTGTACCGGACCAATTCAGTTTCATGGTAAAGTGCTGCAGTTAAAAGGATATAATAAAGTATATTATAAGCCACTACAGACAGCAGAACACACATCTCCTCCCCTTTTCCACTCAGTGTACTGGCTACAGTTCCCTTTGTGTGAATCATCTGTCACAAAAGAGACCAGGAGATATTGCTACTGTATTTTTTTTTAAGCATTAGTAACTCTCATGAGATGAATCAACAGACCTTCAATGAGTCACCATTCCTGTTCCTTACTTCTTTCCAGGCAGCTGAGTAGTTATTGGAAGAGAGCTGGCTGGATGGGAGGTAACATCTATCTGAAATTGTATTTATTGCCTTAGAATTAAAGCAAGTGGGTTTTTTCACATCCTGCTCTAACCATCTAATGTTTGGCTTTAAACAAGTCATTTCACATCTCTTTTCTTTGGGTCCTTGTTTATGCAAAACCGACAGTATTATTTTATTGTTCTTACTGCCCATGTCTGAAAATTGCTGCATCAACTAAAATACAACCATAAAAGTATGGAAGTTGTTTCCAAGTGCTTATCTACAAGACAGCTGCAGTGAAATTAGCATAACTGAAGTAATTAATAAATAATGATAATAAATAATTTTCTTCTTAGGGCATATTTGGCCTTAGCATGATCTTTTATGAGAAAACTTGTTATTTCCATTAACTCAATTATTTTTGTCCCCCAAAGCAATCTAATGTGCTGTGTAGGAAGACTGGTATTTATGTTTGAGTGGTTCATTGGCAGTCAAGATTATTTCAAAGTGAGATAAAATAACTTAGTTATCATCAAAATCAAATCCCTCCTTATCTTTATCCTTACACAGATGTTTACTCATGGTGAAAAATGTGTTGTACTGAGTTCTGATGTCACTTCATTTTGAGCTCCAGCATAGCTATACCTTTTGAAAATATTGCAAGCTGTGTAAGTGCTTGCCTGCCAGTAGAAAGGAAACTGCTGTCTGCAAGGTGAGAGAAGCCAGGAACTTTTTTTTTTTAACTACCTTACACCTGGAGAGTTTTTGGCTAGTTTCGAGTAGCCCGTGTGCAGTGTAGTACAGTATTTCTGAGTCAGCTGGTATATGTTGCATATTTAAGATTAAAACCACAGGTGAAGATAATGAGTCTCAGCATAGATACAATAGGCAAAGGTTATTACAGTAGAGAGAGTCTATTCCAACATATGCAATGAAAGAAAAAAAAAAACAGCTAGTTATTCAGTCAGACAAACACATGAAAATATGTTTCATCAGTCATAAAAGGAAATTATTAAAGAATTATTTTAAGATATTTGATTCCCATTAATACAAATTTTGTTCTGCTTTGTTCCTGTAAACTGAAACTAGAATTTAGACTTATTACCTGTCCAGTTGTTGAAATTACTGGTCCGGCTGTAAATGTTTCTAGAAAGAAGATATTAAAGTATCATGAAGGAAGAAGGACAATAATGCATTAAAATTCACTCCTTTTAAATATGTAGCAAAACAATTTATTTGTGTGCAGTCTTGTCTTACAAGGTAACAACACAGTAATATGCATAAGAAAACAGCAGCTCCTGCTCAATCAGGTCAACATCTCTCAGCAGATCTGAATCCCTGTCCATTCTCAAAGAAATGTCACTACAAGTTTACAGCTGCCGGATGTAGATACTGCACACAGCAGAGACTGAATCAAGTGCCTTCAGGCTGCAGACCAAATGGTGGAGAAAATGAGGATCAAAAATATGAGGATAGACACTTTAGGGGGTGCTTTTTCCTGCATTCAACAAAGTGTTTTCCTTTCTTTTTCATTCTGATATGATTTTTTTGGTGTGCAGGATACCTTGAATATTTCAAGATAAAAACAAACGGTAAAGGTCATAAGAAGCTTCAGACATTCTGAAGAGTGATGTATTCCTAATGAAATTGCACAAGAATTTAATAAATTCTGTTCACCATAAATGTTCACCAAATAATTAGTCTTCGGGAAAAAAATCCACCCTTGGATTACTACTTGTATCTTTTCTAAATATTATTATTTCTTCCAACACTTTAATGATTAAAGCCATTCAGCTATACATGTTTTCATTTCTTTACCTTTCATTTATAAGCTAATTTCCTTACTCTTTTCTATACATATTTTTAGACTTCCTGTGGCTGAAGGTAAAATGTGTTTAAAAATATTTCCTCCAGACAGCAAGAATTTCACTGAGAGAAATCAGTAATACTGTTACAGAATGTCAGAAATCCCTAATATTTAAAACTAACTTTACAGATATATAATCAAAATGCTAATGCCAATAGCTCTACTTCTTACTTTAGGTCCTTTTCTGCAGGGAAGTAGTATTTTACCAATATATATGGTAATCTCTCTTCCTACACATCTTAAGTCTCTGAACATCAGGGCAGGGACTTGGAGGAAAAGGTTTCTCTCATTGCAACTCAACTCAGCTTCAAGATTCCCTGAGGAACGTGAACAAACGTAGAGCCATGGGATTGACAAGATGTGTCCCATGGTCCTGAGAGAATTTGCTGCTGTGCCAAGCTGTGCTCTGTGATATTTGAAATATCATGACACTCAGGCAAAGTCCCCAGCTACTGGGAAAAGGTAAAGAGAACCCTGGGAACTACTGGTCAGCCTTAACTCTCTGCCTGGTAAGATCATAGAACAGATCCTCCTGGAAGCTGTCAAGGCATATGCATGACAGGGAGGTGAATTAGAGACAGCCAGCAAGGCTTCACCAAGAGAAAATTGTGCCTGACTAACCATCAGCCAATTCTGTGAGGACTCTGGGAGAACATATCATTGGGTCCCATACGCTTATGTACATTCAGGTTCCTCAGATGGTCATGAGCCTCATCTTAGAGTGGGAGGGACTTTTCTTCCCCAGTCCCCATCCTGCTGTCCATCTACTCATGAGGCATGGGAAGAAAGTTTGTCATTGAAGACTTGAAGGCAAAAGAGGTGTTGAGTACCTCAGCTTTCTCCTTATCCATTGTTACCAATGTTCCATCACTCTTTATCAGGGGTGGATGCACCTTCTTTGACCTTCCTTTTTTGGTTAACAGACCCATGGAAGCCCTTTCTGTTATTCCTTGCATCCCTTGCCAGGTTCAGCTTCACCTTGGCCTTCCTCAGCTGTATTTCATCTCTGTACTCTCCCCAGATTTCCCATCCTTGTTTCCACTGCCCAGGCATTTACCTATTTCCCTTTAATTTAATCAGCAGTTCCCTACTCAGCTGTGCCCATCTCTTATTTTCCCTGCCTGCTTTCTTGCTCCTGGGGATTGCTAGCTCTTGTGCTCTATGGTAGACTTCCTTAAAGATCTGGCAGCTCTGCTCTGCTCTGCTCCCCTATCTCTGAGGGCAGTCTCCCAGGGAACCCTATTAAATATCTCCTTGTGGAGCTGGAAGTTTGCTTTCCTAAAGTTTGCCTGACTTTAATCCTTACCTGATCCATACATCTCAGGGTTGCAAAATTCACCTGTGCATGATCCTGGTGCCTTGAGAGGCTACCTAGAAGGGAGGCTGGACAGTGTTAAAGGAATAAAGTAGGTTTTTATTAAAAGGCCTTCGAAGGATACACCCTGGGCAGTGCAAGAGCCTGGCTGTGACTCAACCCAAGATGGACACCAGGTCATGAGTTTTTACACTTTTATAAGTTTTGGTCCATTTACATATTGGGTCTAATTTTTCAATTACAGCTTCAGGTTATGAAGTCCCATCCTCCCAGATTGCTCTCCTCGTTTCTCTGTTGTTTGTCGTTTTTGGGCCTGAAACTGCAAAGGTGTTCTTGGTTCTCAGGCTGGAAAAGAATTGTTTTCTCCAACTAAACTGTGAAGAGAACTTGCTAACACTTTATATGAAGTTCAGAGTTATATACTAATGCAGTACAAAACCTGGAAAATATGAAAGCTAAAACTTAAGGAATCAATCCCTTCCGATCAGGCTGTCTCCAATCTTGATGTCCCCAATTCACTCGCTTACATTGGTGACCCTCAGACACAGATGGATTGTTCATTCCCTACAGAATATCAGTTTGTTCTAAAGGTTCAGAGAGACAATGAGCCTCACTTGTATTGTATCTTGTGGATGGATTTACACATGAGAAGTGGATCTTATATAATGTTAAATCAAAGCAATAGCTTTACTCACCCTTTCTTCCTTCTCGGCACTTACATAAATACTGCATAAGATTCAAAAGAATGTAAAGTTTCATGATTTTTCTTTTTTTTTTACCTGTAATCTGCAGGCAAACATAGAGTGTGTCTAATCTGTGCAATGAGCCCCTATGTTAGAGAGATCCCTGAGCTGTTTCTGAGAAAGATATGGCATGTCCACATAAATCAGCACTCAGCTATGCTGGGATTGATCCTCAATGCAGTATAGTCTCTCATTAGAACTAATTACTGTTGGCACAGCATCATGCTGATGCAGCTGTGCAGCTTCCAGAGCTGGTTCATTTGGCACTTAGCTCAGGGATCACTGAAGTCTTGGGTATGGATGTTCACTGTCATTTGGTCAAATGAATGAAGCTTCTGCTCATTAGTTCAAATGGACTTTTCATTTGGTAATTAGATAAATGATGAAGCCATCCAGATGCTTAGTCCTATTATTGTAAATACAGTTATGATTTTTGACAACTACCTGATTATTAACAGACAGTCAAGCTACACAGTAATTCCTGTATTGCAGTCAAGCAACTTGGATCAACAATTTTTCTCTGTTAAGTTGCTTTGGTAGCTTTAGTTTTAAGTCGTGTCCTTTGAGAAACGGCCTCCTTAAAGCAGGTCCTGTGTTTCAGTATGGCACTTCAGGGTAGCATCTGTAGCCCTTTTCACCTATTTCTGGCAGCCAGGAACAACCTATCAGTGTTGTTTCCATGTCAGCATTGTCATGGCCTCTCTCAGCCCTGTGCAAATGTGGTCACCAGGGAAGGCAATTTAGAGATGACTGTGAAACTATCTTTAAACACAAAGGTCTGAGTATAAGTGGGAAAGGTGGACAGGATAGTTACTTTTAAATCCTAGAATGCCTTCTTTTCTATTCAGAGTCTTCTTTTCTGTCTATTAAAGGCAGTGGGAATGATTCCAATAGCTACATATATCAGACCTGATCTTGACCATTTGATGATCTTGATCATTTGATTTCATAAAAAGGTGTATAGACCACTAGCTCTAGAAATATCTATCCTCTTTCTCTTTTTATTAAGTTTCCTTAATTTCCAGTCATTTCACTGAATTCTGTCTACAGGTTCAGACAGTGAGCCCTTTGTCAGAGGTATATCTACAAACAAACTGTCCAAGAAGTTTGGCAGATGTTGCCCTTAACAGAGCTACAATATTTTCAAGCTGTTGTTTTCTCAAAACAAATATCTGTCTGGCAGATTCAGTTAACAGTTTATAACTTATTGTTGTAAGCCATTTTACAGCCAAGTGAGTGAACTCTGATTCTAGATGTAACACAGCATTTATGTTCTAAAAATGGGATTTTGAAAGGATTCTAAAGAAGTTAGAAACTTGTCCCTTTGATGTAAGTCAACTAGAACATCAGTCAGTCCCATGTGCAGGGTATAAAAATACATCAGAGGATGTATGAGAAACAAAGCACGAGGGAGGACATGAAACTATGTGTTTCAAAGAAAGGATAATGGAGGAGAAGGAGAGAAATAGAGAGATGGGTGTACATTAGGGAGGTGGTTGAGAGAGAGGTTGTAATCCCTCTCCCTTTTTTCCCCAATTTATGTGTCTTGAGAACATCCACATACTGCTTAGCATCTTGTGAGTACCCACCCATCCGTTAACATCTCTTTCTTTGCTGGCAGCCTCAATATAACTAGAGATCCTAGTCTGAAATTCATCAACAAAGATTAAACTAGAAAACAGGAGAGAGAAAAGATACTTGAAACACAAGAAGTTCAAGGAAAATGGGAGATCTAGCTGGTCACAGATCTTGAATGCCAGAAATGTCAATCAACTCATGTAACTTGACCTTGGGTATAGCAAAGGACGGAGAAATGTGTGCTGCTTTGCCTGCAGCTGACCCTCAGAACTTGTGTTTAACTAAAGTATATCTACCAGAAAGCCTTGAAAGGAAGGAGCCAAGAAACACGGAATCCTACAGACAATGCAGTCATAGAATCACAGACTCAAAGAATAAAGCATGTTAGGTTAGAAGGGGCCTCAAGAATAATGTGGTCCAACTTTCCTTAAAAAAATGCACAGTCTAGACAAAATGTCCTAGCACCCTGCATAGATGAATCTTAAAAGTGTCCAGTGGAGAGGAACCTGCCACTTCCCTGGAGACGTTATCCCAGTAACTGATTGTTCTCATTGTGAAATATTTCCCTCTTGTGTGTCCCCAGGAATAACTTGTACTCATTACTCTTCATCTTTTCCATATAACTTCCTATCAAAAAGATGTTTCCATCTTCTTTGTAGCCACCCCTTAAATACCAGAACAATGGTGATAAGGTCTCCCCCAAGCCTCCTTTCTAAACAGGCTCTCAGGCTTTCCTCCAATAGGCTTCCAAGTACTTTGATCATCTTTGTAGACCTTCTTGTATTTGTCTTTGCTGAACTTCAAAGGTTCTTGTCAGTCTGCTCTTCGAGCCCTATCCAGGTCTTCCTGCACAGTGGTTCAGTTGTACCCCTTAATTTTTATGGGCAAATGCCTCATAGCTTTAAGATGAGAAAATGGTGAAAAGTAAATAGAGCTAAAAACAACACAGAACAAAGAGTGAGAAGGACATTTTTGTTTGCCAAAGTTGCTCTTCTGTGTTCTGAACAGAAGGCTGACAACATCCTGAGACCTTAGAAAATTGAATCAATGAGAGAAACATGGTCAGATTTAATTATATGTAATTGTGCAAGGCACAGAAAGGGTAAAACTAAGCCACAAACCTCAGTGTACTGAGTGAACTTATATAGTAGGAGTACATTACAAATTCACCCTTGTTCAATTTTATGAAATTTTCATCACAAAACCTTGTATTGACTGAATAAATTAAAACCCACATTAACCTTTTTTTTTTTTTTTTAATAATTAGGCAATTTCAGACATTTGCTCAAAGTCTGATCATTATTCTCATTTCTTAGAAAAACTGGATTGGGTTTTATGGTATTTGGTAGACAAGAAAATAAAATTATTATTAGGAAAATTCACTTCATTACCTAAAAAGTGGCCAGTACAAACCTCTGGTCATTTTTCTGCAGCTCACTTCCTACATATTTTTTTAAAAATTCTTCTGCTGGGCCAGTCATTCTGAATAAATACTCATATATGCATACATATGTTAGATATTTTTTCAATCACCCTATTCAAATGTTTGACAAAATAATACCACTGTCACATCAATCAAAGATGTATTTGCATCAAACAGATTATATCACTCAAGGATTATATGTGTAGACAGAGACTGAAAAGTATAACATACTGAGGGAAAAAAGCTAAAGAATTGCCAGTCTTCTATATAAGAAGTTACACTGAACTTCTGAAAAAATTGGATGGCTTTGCCTGTGGTGGAGTTAGTAGCAGCCCGTATGGTGGTGTGGTTTGGATTTGTGCCTAGAATAGCATTGATACCACACCAGTGTTTGGCTATTGCTGAGCAGTGCTTGTGCAGTGCCAAAGCTTTCTCTTTATCCCAGTCAGGAGACTGAGGGTAGCAAAGGCATTGGAAAGGGACACAGCCAGGACAGTTGATCATTGACCAAAAGAAGAGCACCTTGCTCAGCAGAAAAGCTGGCATAGAGGAAAAAGAAGGAGTGGGGACAACACAGTGTGCTCAAACCTAACCTTGAACTCTTCATTCCCCCAGCCTTGAGAGTCAGGGTCTCAAGAGATGTGGGAAGAGCAATTGCCAGTAAAAACTGAGACAAAAAGAATGTTGAGTACCTCAGCCTTCTGCCTGTCAGTTGCCACCAGGTCACCTGTCTCATTTTTGGGGGTGTGAAATTTCTTTTGTCTTCATTTTCTGAATAATGTGCCTGTGGTCAGATATTCATCAATTTCTGTTAAGATCTGTCATCTTACTTAGAGATGTCCCTGGTTGGAAAATACTTATTCCATAGACTGAAAATTGAACTAAGAATAAAGAGTCAGAACCAGTAACATAACTTGTATGTGAGACGTCCTGTTTGCAGCCTCTGCCCATCTGTGAAGCTCTTTTCATTGACATATCTCATGGGTTTTTTCAGTCCGTCAGTCTAGCAAATACGTTTCCTTGCCTTTGGTATGAGAATGATGGTTTTAGGTAGGTTGAGGAAGGATCAGGAATTGCACAGATGTGGTCTTCTCTAACTTTCAGCATCTCAGCAGATACATGCACTGAAAATGGCCTACGATGAGAAGATTTTGCTGGAAAGCTATTCTTTCCTTAACTATAAGATTAAATATAAAAGTATAATATAAATTTATACAATTGGTACTGATTTCAAAGGGACTGATTTTCTCCAAAAAGTACAAATTTAATTGTATATCTTTTAAGCTGTGATACAAATTTTAGTTAAAGCCATGCATAAAGTTAGATTATGCATGCACAGAGCTTCTACTTGAAATATCTTTATTTGCGAATTTTCTTCTCTTTCCCTTTTAAAAGAAGAAAAAACTTTCCTTTAAAAACTATGCGATACTTCTATCCAGAAGACCAAAGCTTTGCAAACAAAGAATCATTCTTGTGGAGGTTTTCAAAAATTCTGAATGGATAATTGTCAAGGTACATGGTAGCAATATTGACAACATCATCAACTGCCTCAGAATAAGAGAAAAATTCTGCTAAGAGGTCCTTGTTTCACAGTCTTGTTGACAGACAGCTTTTGGAAAGCTATTCAAGCCTGACAGCAAAGAGATCTGAGGCAGTTCTTTAAAACAAAATTAGAGGAGAAATATACATGCACACTTGAAAATAGACTTGAACACAACATACAATTTAAGTACTGGAGAGGTTTTACTCTAATTCCTACTTTGCCTGGGTTTATTGGCAGAACCACTGAAGTTACAAACATAATAACATTAAAACTAAATGTCTTTATTTCTGTAACAGCAAGCTTTGGCTTATACAGATTTTGTGCCTTGTAAAGTGCAAAAGGACAAATAGACTAAATCCATGGCTTATAAAAGGCAGTTTATTCAACTAATTAAATTATTTTATTCAGTAGAGAACAGAAAGAACAATAGCTTTTCAATTTTTTTTTCTTTTAGAAGTAGCCAACTTTGGGGAAAAAATTAATTAAATAATAAATTTGGCTTGAAAGCAATTTTTCTGTAGAAAATTTATTCCTATCCATTCAGTTTTCTTAAAAATGCTGTCAATTCAATCTGATATAACCTTGTGAAAATCTATTAGGTCATGTACAAAAATATTTCACACTATTTATCAGCATGGTTAGTGATAATGAACATGGAATGGTGCTTTTACCCCAATTTATTAGCCTTCCTGAAAAAGAGTTTTATAAAAGTGTATTATCAATTTAGTCTAACCAGAAACCACAGCTGTACTGGAACACTTAGACCCTAACTGGGCACCCAAGATCTTTGAAGGGAATTAAAAGAGAGCTCTGGCTTTTTTTATTTTGTGTGTAGGAAAACCAAATTAAATTGAACTCTTGGTTGTCTTTACTTCTGTCTGGTATCCACATTTGTGAATGCTGTAATTGATAATCCATTCTATCAATCCTTTCATCTGATCTTTTGCCACCAGAAAAGAATTTGCAGCCCAAAGATATATAAACTAAATGTCAATAGGAAAGTCATAATTATACTACTTTATTTAAAATAATTTATATATTATTAATCACACTCAAAATTCAGTAATAATTATCAATTATATATTTGCCAAGGATGACCTGAAGGAGTGTCATCCTAGTAGGGCCTAATGGACATTCTAAGCATGGTTTTAATCATACACTGTAAACAGAGCACTGTAGGGCTTCCTAAAGATCCATTTCTTTTTCAGCCATAAAATGTCACCTGGATCTTAACCACGGCATTAGTTCATTGCAAGAATTAATTGCCCCTAAAAATAAAAAAAAATTTTAGACTTATCTGTAGAAGAGGTTTTACAGCAACTTCTGTGAGCCAGAAAGAAGTTTGATAAGAGGATCCATGTTTACCCCGAAAGAATTCTCTACCAAGGTTGTTGACATAGAAACCAAGAAAGAAAGAAGGATAAATAAGAGAAACCTGCAAATGCCTATTCCAATAAGCACTTTGTTTGTCTCTCGTGACCAATGAGTGAAGTGTAAACTTATGAGTTTTGTAAGAATAAAGAGCATGCATGCTATAATAAAAACAGTTTGAAACCTTCTGAAAATGGAGTGTGTTGCTTTGTATTGTCTCTGTCTCAACTCCGACAGTTCTTCACCATTTTTTTAATCAAAATGCTTATTCCTTAAAAAAAAAAAAAAAAATGGAAACCTGCAGAGTGCAAAGATTAGTGCAAAGATTAGTGGTTGAGGGTCTGCTGATACTTTCTTCTATAAGTCAAACTCCTACTCAAGTTAGAAGGAGCTGAAGGGGCCTATAAATTCAGAAAGATGACTTAGTGCACATTTCCATTTGATATGACTCCTTACTCTTTGGGAAGTGTAAGTGAATGTGTTTACAAAGACTGCAAACAGATTGGGGACAGCTCTTGCTTGCTATTTCAGCTGCTACCGAGGTCTCCTTCTCATTCGATGTCGGGAACGGGCCGGTGGAAATCACGGCGAGATCTCCCAACCCACTCAACGATGACCAATGGCACCGGGTCAATGCCGAGAGGAATGTCAAGCAGGCCAGCTTGCAGGTGGACCAGTTACCCCTGGAGGTCCAGAAAGCTCCAACAGAAGGACACACGCGGCTGGAATTGTACAGCCAGCTCTATGTTGGTAAGGTGCAGAGGGGGCAGCTGGGCTTTGGTCTCACGATGCTGAACATTCTTTGCCTCATGTCTTGCCAGCAATAGTTAGTGAATGTGGAAAGCTGTGCTTCTTAAGTGTTTGTGTGACAGCAAAGGGAAAAAAAAAAAAAAGAAAGAAAAAAGACAAATGTGTCCATAATTACAGAAATACAAAGATCAACTAGGAGAAAAATATTGTGCATTAGAAACTTGTCCTTTTTGCCTCTCGCCACCTGCATCTCCTGGCTGAAAGTGCCTCCAGCAGACTTCAGTTCCAAACTCCTTTTTTGCTGAGAGTCTCTTCCCAGAGACACACACTTTTTCACCACGAAAGTGAAAACTTCTGCAGGGTTCTTACCAGGACCGCATGTACCTGCAGTTCCCATCCTAGCCTCAGCAGCCCTTCCAGCCTCTTTAGATTTGATCATTGGCCATACTTTTGCATTCACAGCTCTCACTGAAGTCTTTTCCCTTTGGTCCCATGGGCTATTTACTCATTTGATGTAGGAAGGCACCATACGGTGTTACACGAATGCATTTCCTGGAACCAAGTTCGTCCAGCTGCTTTCTGGAGCTACTGGCTTCCACTACATTTGGGGCAGGCTATTCCAGCAGCATTTGTATTTCTCCGTTAGCTGCGGAGCTGCAAAGTGCTGACATGCCAAGTGTCATTAGCTGGAATCAGAACTGCATGAAATGTTGGGCAAAGAAGCACTTTCATACCTCTCTAGATATCTGTTACAAGAGAAGAAGGAAGTGAAAAGAGAAAAAAAATCTTTTTTCTCCATGTTAGTCAGCATTCAACTACTCAAATGAATTAAAATTATGTTTAAAGCCTTCATTGCCTTAGTAATCAGCCCAGTGTCACTGCAAACTGTGTATAATGTGTCACCAGATGTACAGGTGTTATTTACAAGCTCAGATTTTCCTTTGCTTCTGTGATCCTAGTAAATGGCAGTTTCAAAATAAGCTGAAAGATAAAGTTTGTTTACAAGAGGAACACTTAACCTTTAAAAAATGCCAAGCCTTTTGCTGTAAACAGGAGCTGCATTTTTTTTGTAGGCTGAATTCTTTGAGAATTGTTGATAATGATGATTTTATTTGTTAGTTTTGAATTGACTGTAACACCAGCAATGTTTTGAAATATATAGTACTTTATTACCAAAAAAATGGATGTCATAATCTGTAGCAGATTTTTTTTCTTTCTGAATTACTTCTATTTCATATAACTTGGTGATTGGAGCACACATAGCAGAGAATAGCTTTAAACTTTACCTGGAGTCAGACCTAGAATGGATTTGAATTGGAGTGCCCAAAACAAGTATCTGAATATCAGGGCCCTGGAGGGTAATGCTGAACAAGAATTGTTTTGGTGCCTCTTTTTCCATTTCTGTAGAATAAATATCTATTCTTTGGGTGAGCAAGAAATACTGAGGGGTGATGACTTTGTGTCCTAGGGGCTAGGACAGTCACTGAGAGGGAAAAGAAGGTGTATAGGAGTTTACATAGAATGGAATTACACCAGAACACCCTCTGCCATGGGCACTCAGCAAAGACCAAGCCTTGCTTTCTCCTACTCCTGTGCTCTGTGGTGATGAGCATTCAGATCTCCGTAGGGACTGTCTGGCACCTGCAGCACTGCAGTAATCAAAGAGAGGAGGGATGCACAGAAAAGATGCCAGCACTTTTGTTACTTACTCACATTTTTTAGTTTGGGGTTTTTTTTGATTGTTGTTTCTAATCCAGCCTCAGATAAATCTTTCCTAGCTGAAATCACATTTCTTCAGTGAGTGTTTACTTGACATGAAAAAAGACAGTTCTTATTAACTGCTATAAAAAACCATCTCAACCCAGATTGTCAAATGTAGTTTTTTGGTGTTCCATCTTCCCATCTATGCTCTGATAAGTAAATAATATACATGATGTTTCTTGGAAATTAACGTGAATATTTCCTATTTTAACAGAGTATGGAGATTTGACTCCTTTTTTCTTTGCCCATTGTGGCTTGAAAAATATAACACTGCATAGCATATTATGGCATTATTATTAGTGCACACCATTACTAATCATTAGGAGAGAAAGGCTACACCTTAGCAGTTGAGCTAAGCCTATTTCTTCCACTGTTATCTCTAAAACCATTGAAGTTGAAATGAAAAGAAATCTTACCGTGTAGGGCTAGAATCTCAAATGTCTAATTAGTATAAAGCAGGCATTGATAAAAAACTACTATTTATGCTTGCTAATGGTATGATATCAAAGGGCTAGGTTTCACTGACTTATTGTCATTAGGACAAGGCAATTCCTTGCCCTTATAAAGAAGTTACCACATGATATTTCATGTGAAGCAACAGCAATAAAACCCATTCAGTGTTGTCTCACAGTTCAGCCTTCTCTCTCAGGTGCTGCAGGAGGCCAGCGAGGTTTCCTGGGCTGCATTCGTTCCCTGAGGATGAACGGGATAACACTGGACCTGGAAGAGAGAGCTAAGGTCACGCCTGGGGTGAAGCCTGGCTGCTCTGGCCACTGCACGAGCTACGGGATGTACTGTGCCAACGGGGGGAAATGTGTGGAAAAGTACAATGGCTACTCCTGTGACTGCTCCAAAACTGCCTACGATGGGCCATTCTGCATAAAAGGTAAATGCCTCAGTGCAGGAGGCAGAGTGGGAGGGAACTATTTGCCTGAGGGGGAAAAAACCACCATGGAACCCTTTCTTCAACTTCATTAAATAAACAAGTCCTGTTTAATACTTCTTGCTAGCAAGTCAAATTACACACCCATGTGTATATTTAAATATGATTCTTTAAAATATATTTAAATGTGATTATCTAAAACTGCATCTCTTATGAGGACTATGTGTTACCTGTTCAAATAACACAACAAAATGCGTCAGGAATGCCCATAGTAGTAGTAGCTCTGGCAGAGGATATTCCATAGTCTTGAACTGTAGAACCATAAATTCCACCTAGCATAATGTCATGGTAACTTCTGTAGAAGAAAAACATGGATTTAAACAAAAAGCTAATCATTCAGATGAACCATAAATTCCACCTAGCACAATGTCATGGTAACTTCTGTAGAAGAAAAACATGGATTTAGACAAAAAGGTAGTAATTCAGATGTGTAGGTGTCTTGGTTTGAAAGACAGGTACCTGCCAGCAAAAAAAAACTGGAATCTCCCTTTGAATAGAGAATGTAAACCCCCTCCCTCAGATTATTATAATTTTGCAACTGAAGGCTCTCAGGCAAAGATTTGGGAGTGGGAATAACAGTTCTTTACTAGGAATATTAGACAAAGCAAAGACAAATACAAATGTAATAACACTAAGAGACAAGCAAAACCAAAGAAACAACAAAACCTCAGGAAATGCTCTGACAGAGTCAGAGATGTGACCTGACACCCTGGGTATCAGGTGGTGAAAGCAGCCCAGATGAAATCCTCCTTGAGCAGTAAATGCAGTTCTATGAAGTGGAAATAGTCCCTGTATGAAAGTCCAATGGTGACGAAAATGAGTTCAGTCTTCCTCTGGAGAGAAATCCAGTAGAGAAAGAGAAAACAAGCAGGGTCCCCTGGTACTCCAGTCCTTTCGGAGCGGTGTCCTCGGACCAAACTGCCGTTCACTGCTGTTCCCCCACCCCAGAGAAACCTTCTGCCTCCTTTGTTTAAGTCAAGTATCCATCAAGTACCCAGCAATTAGTTACCTAGCAAAACCACCAGGAAAAAATTCCTCAAACAAAAAAGAAACAGATCCAACCCCCAACAGTAAGTATGATGTTTGGGTTAAATATCTTATATACTGGGAGGCCAGCATTTGGCTTAAAAATTTTATCCATCCATAAGTAGATTAAGTCTTTTTGTACCTCAGAGTGGGTTAGGGATTGAACCTGCTAGGATAAGGGAAAGCACAGAGCTCCCACATTTATGTCAGTCCTTTGTAAATACTTAAAATATGTCTTGGAATTTCAAAAGCAATGATTGTAAGAGAACAATGTACTGTGGATGCATAGGTCTGTGTGAGAAAGAAAGGCAAGGAGCAAGGGAAAGCAGGATCCAACAACAAAAAATAAGAAAAGTAGTATTTTTTTTGTTTGACTGTCTAATCAAACAATTAATCTAATCTAATCACTGCTTTTCCTAATCATTTTAGAAGCTTCTCAAAATTTCAGATAAAAATGTGAAGGCTCTTCTTATCAGTATCCCTGATGTTAAAGAAACCTGTAGCATCATAAAGTGCTCCTCTGCTTTTACATTCCTCTCTGAACCAAGAGTCCTGCAGGCAGTCTAGGTCACCAGGCACCAGAGTCCCCTCATGAAGCTAATTTGGCAGTAGGGAACAGCACCTGGCCTTTGATGTTCTGGTTTTCAACTCTTTCTCAGGTTTTTTTTCCCCAAGTCAAAATCTGAGAACTATTTTGCAAATATCCATACCCTGTCTTCTTTTAGCCACACTTATAGGAAGCATAAAGTTTACAACAGACGTAGGCAGTCTTTTTACCTGATGCTGTGATATGGACTGCATTTCCTCCCCACACACTTTAACCACTTTCATTTTTATCCATGTGTGTTCACCTTCATTTCATTCTATCACAGCAAAGCTTTGTCCATTGCTCATGTTGCTCCCATATTGTTCCATCCTCTTCTAAAAGCCAAGGGATTGTTTTCATGTCACCAAATATTCACATCACCAGATATGGATGAATCTCTGAATGATTATTTTTTAACTTCCAATAAATATGATGTATTTCTAGCACAGCAGAAGGGAAGCAGCGGCTTCTCTATGTAATGGTTTCCACTGTGCTTGCATGCAGGAATTTCATCAGCTTTCACCATGCTGTGCTGCTTCAAAAGCAAAATATAAAACATGTCCATTCAGTTCCGGACTGTACATACAGCAGCTCCAGAGAATGTGAATACAGTAATTTCAGTTAATTTAGCAAATGGTTTGTCATGAATAATAGTAATGCATATTTAGTATTTCTGTTCAATAATGCAGTTATATGGTAGAGGAAGCTCATTCAGCCTGGAATTGGGTCAATCTCTTGCAGATCATATGTTGACACACACGCACACAAAAAAAAAAAAAATTATTGCCATGCCATATTCACTTTATAGCTTTTTCTGTGTTGCCAGAACTCATCACACTGACTTTTATATGTGAGGGTTTTGTTCCTCTTATGGATAGGTAAACCCCAACTTTCCACCAAAACTAGCTCTAAGCTAAAGTGTTTAATGTTTCCTGGATGTGCAGCTAGCAGAATAAAAACATACCATTAGTGTAATAATTGAGCACCCAGTACAGGCAAACCCTGATTTTGGCTGGTCTGTAAGCACTTCCATAGCAACAGCAGTAATACCACACTATGTTATAATCTTCTCCTTATCAGTGTCCCAGTGCAGCCAAGGGCACAGAGCTCTCACAGGAAGACTTTGGATATGCAGTGAAACTTGCTGTGAGCTGGTGCTCATGCAAAAGTACTCTTGTTAGTGCAGGGATGTCTGTGCCATACAGTGTTGTGTCATTTAAACATGACATCAGATCTCTGCTTTCAATATCAAATCTGTTCCAGGCTACAAATGGCTCTCTAAATCCTTTAGATCTTATGTACAAGGTGCAAATTGCCAATTTCCTATCTGTTAGTGCTGAAGACTGCTGTACTCATCTAGAATATACCCAAGTGTGATTTAGTGTGGGTGAGTTCATGAGGCTTCCCTACAGAAAGAACAATGGGATACTGGGGAAAAAGCTAGAGGATAAATTACACAAAACAGACTGGGTTTGGGGCATCCTATGATTGAGATAATTGTAAAATCTCTGTAACAAACAATGCTGATAATGAGGTCTTTAGTTCACTTACAGCCCATTACATTTACATTGTCAATTTAACTTGCATTATGCCTTTTAAATCAAGTAAAGCACTGGAATACCTTATGTGTGTTCTCAAGCTTCCTAGACTTGTGAAAGAAGGGAGTCCTACATTTTCTTTCTAATAGCAGCTCCTGAAATCTTGTATGGTGTCCTCTAGGTCTATGAGACAAGAATGAATGTAAAAATAAGTAATGGCAAAACAGCCAAGAATGTTTTAGTTTAAAAAAATACTTTTAAACTGTATACATATTTGAAAGGTTTTTGGAAATTTCTTTCTGTAAAATAAAAATGATGCCTAAATTATATTTTAATTGATTTTGATTAAGAGATTGTAATTCTTATATTTCAATCCATTTTTTCATTAACACTTTGACACTTTCCCCTCTGTAGAAGCACTGAAACATCTCTGAAGGTGTTTTCAAATACTGTATAATCTGTTTTCAATGATTCTTTTCTTTATAATGACAGAGTTGAATACTGCTCTGTCACTTTTATAACCTGCACCACAGTATGCTGTTTGTTGCTGTAATGCTGGGTAAGTCAAATACAAGGCAAGCAAGAATGTTTTCCTTTGTCACCTTCACTAGGAATTCACAGGGGCTTCCAGAAAATAACATGATTAGTCCTTTGCAGGATTGACAAGGACTGGATTCATTATTTCACTCCTCTCAGTAAATATTCCAGGCCAAAAAGATCTGTTGATTTGATAATCAGTAATGCCTGATATCCTATTCAAACCAATATGAGATATTACCAGAAAAATATGCCACTCAGCTGGAGTGAAAGCTGGCACAATGTAACCCTTACAACATAGCACAGACTTCTCTTCCAACTGATTTTCATTTGCTACAGGAAACTTTCCTTATCCAAAGGCTTTGCTTTGATATTGAAATCATTTGCCTGCAGTGAACTTCTTGGGGTTGGCTACATACTGGAAGTGCTAGCAGAGATGGGAAAATCAGAGAAAAAAATACATTGCTATAAGGAAATCACCATACAATGGTTTGTGAATAATGAACACACTTCACAAGAAAAGTATGTTGTGGATTCTTTCAGTGATGAAATCTGTCCTGAGAGCCTCTGACTGATGACTGACAAGAAATTGCCTTGTCTCCAGCCTTATTAGCAGCACATCACAATGTGAATGATGTTGTAGTGGTCTGGAAATTACATTTTTTTTTTACAAAGACAAAAAGAAGTATGAAAATGCATCCTGACATCTATTTTAACTGTATTTTTGTTTCATATTTGAGGCATATGCAATTGGTTTTACTTCTTTCTTTGCTCAGAGAAATTGCTCTGAGGAATAGCTGAAGTGTTTCTGCCGTCCTGCAGATTGCTTTCTGACCTTTCCCTGTCCTTTGTTTAAGCATAAATTCTCTTTCTTTTCTCCTATAGCTGTCCTATCGTCATAAAAGCATTTCTGACAAAACAATTAGTTTTTATTGCTCTAAAAAACAAACTCTTTCCTCTCTTTAAAAAATAAATAAAAAAATAATAGTAATAGTAATAGTA
>WBNO01031365.1:284-17106 GCA_013400575.1 Peucedramus taeniatus | reverse complement strand
TATTTATTAAAGTTAACTAAATTAAATCTATTTGATTATATATTATATACAACTATGTACATGCTTACATATATATTAGTTTTTAAACCACAGAAGGAACAGAGTATTTTAAATATGCTAAAATTTTATTTTAAAAATCTACTTAGGAAGGGGATTTTTTTTAAAAAGGAAAACAAATTACTGAACTTAATGTTTGAAAATTATTAGTTGAAACAATTATTGGATTTAAAGTTTGAAACATATGTGTTATTTTTTGAAAATAATCCTCACTGCTGATTCTTGAACACAATATCTTTATGACTAATGAAATTAAAATATTTTGACACAATATTTCAAAAACAATTGAAAATCTTCTCCAGTTTCTCAAACATAAAAGAAAATTTCTGTATTTTCACATTTCCTAAAAAGTTATTTGATTGACATTTCCAATTGGATAGTTTTAAATATAGTTCTATAAGTTGAAAACTAGCAATGTTTCTGGTATATATAATATGCGGTATATATATTTATTTTTCAAAGCACCTTCTTGTGCATTTGAGGGGAAGTGATTTAACTGGTACATAAAATATTTTTTTTCCCGATATATTTTATTCTTATCTTTTTAAAACTACTTAAATTTTAAAAAAACCTCCAAAACCATTTTTTAAAATTATGTAAA
This sequence comes from Peucedramus taeniatus, assembly GCA_013400575.1. Classification (NCBI taxonomy): domain Eukaryota; kingdom Metazoa; phylum Chordata; class Aves; order Passeriformes; family Fringillidae; genus Peucedramus; species Peucedramus taeniatus. The sequence continues at coordinate 16,448 of WBNO01031365.1, read as the reverse complement.
TGCCCTTATTGCCAGATTAGGGTTAGGATTTTCAAAAGTTTAAGTGAAGTATAGCTCATGATTGTAAGAGATTATAGCAGTAAAAGATAAAGCAAAGTGTAAAAAAAAAAAAAAAAACCAAAAAAAAAAAAAACTAGGAGAAAATATGGCAACAGGCAAAGATTTGTAACAATGTTTGGTCAATAAGCTCTAGCTTCTCATCCAGTATTAGTAACTAAAACCAAAGAGAGTACACAATGGAATTAGGATAGACTTGGTGGAGGACAGGAAATGCAGGTACTCTGGGAGTATTTAAGGCCAATATTATTAATAATATTATTTAATGCTTTACTCCTAGATGGAGATATTTTCAGATATCTTCTGTGTTCTATGCATTTTCAGATACATATTTTAGTATCTGAAAATTTTTAGTTTGAACATTTTCAACCTATTTAGACAATTAATAGGTGGTTCAGTCAGTGTCTTTGAATATTCACATTACTCATGCCTTCTGATGGGGCATAATTGGCTCAATTACACTGACATGAGAGACAGCTGTCATGTCCTAGAAGGTGTCATAAACCACCAAAGTGTCCACAAAACTTATTTCTGGGTCCTTTCACCAGCACAGTTCACAGTGTTGGAACAGACAGTGTAAAACTCACCTCCAGGGGAGGAACCTGGGCATTCCCACGTGAATGGAAACATACATCAGCCCACTGAAATTTGTGTTCTCTGGGTTTCCACCACCCCCAACCGATCAAGACTGTGACCATCATTTTGACCAATGGACATCTAAATTGCAACAAACAAGTCTCATCATGGGATCCACATGAAGTGATATCTTTCTACTCTTATTTGTCCTTTCTTTTCCTTATACATTTTCTCAAGTGTTATTTTCATGCTCATATTACTATTACATATTACTATTTACAATGATCAATACCTCCTTTCCACTGTAACCAAATTGTTCTAAAAGAAACCCTACATACATACATATGTATATGTTTTTATAAACAGAAATAATTCAGTGTTATTTCACTCTAATCTGCCCCAAGGGGTCTATTAATAAGACCCTGAGTTACCCCAGCCTTCAGGGGCAGATCATAACAATCATTAGCGGCTGTGGAAGTACAGAAAGTGTCTCTTTGTTCTGTCTACTAAATACAGCATTGGCTTTAAAAAAGAAAATGAATCCCATAAGATGGCCAAAAACTCTGCAAAGAGATTCTGCTTGATGAAAATCACTGAGAATTGTACAGGAATTCCAACAAAGATGCCAACATTTTCCTCAACTGGATGCTGTTTTTTCTTCCTCTTGAGCTGAATGCCAGTGTCACTCTGCCTATGTTAATAAAAACTCTCACCATAGTTTTTTTGAGTTTTCCTTGGAAGGCATTAAGACTTCCATTGTACTCCACCCTTTTTGTAATGGGTGCACTTTGAGATTAAAAAAGAGAAAAATATGAGTTTCAGACCCTCAGAAAAAAAAAATTTTGGGAATGTAATTTCATCTGCAAGTTACATATATCTGAATGAATGCATCAAATATTTCAATCAACACTTAATATGTACTGATTAAACAGGTGAAAAGTAAGTGAAGGAAAGCAGGAAAATCAATCTTGAAAATGTGTCAGAATGTCATGAAACTACTGTAGTCCTATAATTTGAAATGCATAGTGTTTAACAATAGATATTTCTCACTGTATGGAAAACATCCTTAAACTCAAAAACTGCATGCAGTGTGACTTAGAGCTCTAAAGAACCAGCTATTTCCTGAGGAGCTGTTGAATTGATGATTTCTAAATGGTGAAAGCATCAACTAAGATTCTTCACAACGCCTCCTGTTCTGTTTTTCAATTGTCTTTTTTAGTGTTCCAGAATCCTGTGTAGTGCTTGGAGTGACCATCCATATTATGCAACTAAATAAAAATTATAAATTATACACTATAGAAATCTTGGAATTGTCCATCTCTAAAAATTATTTTCAATTATTTCTACTAAATATCAAGCCATGACAAAATGTGATTGCAGTACAATAGAACTGATTTTAATATTTGAAATAACACATACTGAAAATGTTTGATGGATTAATTTCTAGAAACTAAGCATCTGCTTCAACTTAGCTTCTAAGATCAGAAAAACAAAACAAGACACACTTTCACATTAATTGGGCAGATGGAGAGAACAGAATTTGAAATTACAATACAGTAATTGATCAGGATTGTAATGATGCTAATTCCAATTAAAAGAACACTAACAAGACAAGTGTTCACTTGAAATCAATATCATGGTAATGAGGGGGTCTATATCTTGCTGTCCTTGCTGATTTATTTCCACAAGCAGTGATTTTCAAACAGAGTTTACCTGACAAGAGAACTACTCAAAAGAAATGATGATGTAGATAGATAATTAGATGAATGTTGGAGGAGGACTATAGTCAGTCACTGCAATGGCACAACCTAAGATGATAAAATTTTCATTGTAGTTGTGACTTAGCAGCTATGCAAAACACAGTGTTTCAATATACAAACAGTAATGAAAATGAAAAATAATATTTAATGGTTCTTTTCCCAAAGTAAGATAATCTTCTACAATACTTAATATTAGTTTTTGGGGACAAAGTGTAAAAAAAAAAAAATAATCTATTGTGTTAATACTAGATACCCAGTGATTTTAATATTAAATTGATTAAAATTTTTGAAAATATAGGAACATATTTAATTTGTTTTTGTAAATGATGTCCCATATATATATTTATAAGAAGTCCTTATAGAGAGGTACTGTGTAGCTCAGATGGTACACACCAATGTCTTGACTATGGCTTAGCAGTGTTTGCACAGCATGAAGATTGTCTCCCCAGTAACTGCTATTCATACTGAGGTCCCACTCCCCAGGAAGTAGCTGGACATTACTTGCTAAGTACAGAATAAATATTTTTGGTAGAATTTGCTTCTGTGGGCATCCTTTGCTTCTATTTATTAAAATGCCTCTATCTCCACACACAAATTTTTAATCTTATTTTCTTCCCCAGTCCTGCTGCTGAGGTGAGTGGGGGACATCTTCCTTGACACCTGAAGGCCAGACAAAGTCAACCCAACCAAGTCCTATTAGTAATGTGTCTATTTTATACCTAAGATAAAATTTATATTACAGTCTAGAAAGCAAATATGAGCAGACTTTATAAACTACATGAGGTGTTATAATAAGGTAAGAATGAATATAAAATTATGAAACATTTTTCCTATACTACTACTAAATAACTTTACTTTTTACTACTAACTTTATCACTATGTTGTAAAATATTTTACACCCCAAAGCTAATCTCCTTCATATCAGCAATTTCTCAAAGTATTTCACATTTCCTTAGGCAGCAATTGTTGTTGACAACTGGTACATTAAATACAACTGTGTGCTTTCTGGACCTAAAAGGTCCATTTCTGTTCCTAGTATATTCAATAACAGTTCATAGCACATTTATAGTCTGTAGTTTTTAGGGTCCAAATTCTCAAATGTGTATGCCTTTGAGAATCAGAGCATGCATAATAAATAAATATACTTCCCATGCTCTCTTGAATTCACTTTCCTTGGAAAATAATCAAACACTCATCCATAACTTAATTTGGTTTGAAGTGATTATGTTAAAATGACAGTGTAGACCTATTAGTAGAATAGTGTTAACATGAATGTCAGAAAAAGTACAAGAGGTCTGGAATTTTTTATGCAGGAATTGTGGTACACTTCAAAAAACATTTAGAAGTATCGTCATTGATATTTGATGTCATATCAAGATCAAATGTAGGACATAATAGCACATCACTACTGCTCAGTAATCTGAACAGCACTTTCAAACACAGAATATGAAATTTAGAGGTTAGGACAAGTAAATTGCCTCTCTGCTCAGTGCATTTGTCTGCAAATCTCTCTACAGTAAATTCCACTTACAAACCCTGTGTTATGTACTGTGGCTCTTTTTTCATTGTTCTAATGCAATGTTAAAGCAGCTAAATATTGGAAAGTGTGAAAGACAAACATTTAACAATTCTTCTCCTCATTCATCTGGGATAGGGAACACAAATCTAAGACAAAGAATTTACATGCTTTAAGAAGCACCAGTCTGGGGTTTCCACATGCTTCAGAAACTAATGGCTACTTTCAGACACTAACAGTTATTTTCATAACTAGATTTATGAATGTTTTATGATTTTTAAGAGCACTAAAACACTTGAAACATGATTTTAATATTACACCTATTAATATTTATTCTTTATATAATTGTAAATTATAGGGCCAGGAAGCATCACTGTGATGATCTACTTTGACCTCCTGCAAAAATTACAAGTTACTTAGAAATTAAGTCATTTAAAGTTCTTAAATCCCATTAAATAATGGAGATTTTTTAGGGAAAATAATCCCAGAAATATGTCATAGAATCACAGAATGTCTCAAGTTGAAATGGATCATCAAGTACATGTGCCTTCTCCTCACACCACAAATACTTTGTGCAGTCAGAATTTCTTCAACATCAAGCACTACCAAGTCATACTTTTGCCTGCCAGGTGCTATCTTCTCTGTAGAATTGCTGTTTGTCCACAGCTCTATGTAAATGGATAGCTATGTTCTGAGCAAAAATTTCTTAAGTGAAAAAATGAGTTAATTGTGGCTCTCAGTGAAAGACCTTCCTTGCAGTTTGTTATCATTCTCAAAACTCTGCTCTTTGCCTGTTGCTTGAATAACAGTAGAAAGTGTCATAGAACCTAACTGGCCAGTGTAAATAATGCCATTGCAACTTTTTTTGTATTGGCTTCCCTTAGCTTGAAGTAAAACACCTACAGTTTTAACTCATTAACTTATTCACTGTATATAAGGAATGTCCTGCTTTGTCAAAATACAAAATTATCTTCCAAGTATGGCCTGTATTCTTACTTACTAGTATCCAAACAATATAAAATAGAAATTTTTCACATATTAGAAGTTACCATGTGTTCATCCACTGAATGATGAGTTTCCATGGAACTATATTGACACTTATTTATCAATAAGCAAACTAGCTTACTTTCAAAGACAGAAGAATATAGTATTTCAAACTACTTTTTATTTACACAGAGGTTACTTCACAGGAAAAGCATATATATATATATAAGCTACCATGGGTCACCTGATGAGAATGTGTTTATGTGGCCAAGTCCTGATTTTACTCATATTGCAAGGTATGTTATTAAACAAGCATGAGTGTATCAACAACCAGACGAATTTGCATCTGTATTTTGTTTTTTCAATCATCCCCCAAAACTTTTTGTAATCTTTGGATATTACTGGTACTGATATAAATTGATTCTATGTAATTTGCAAAAGATATTCACTTGTTCAGACTCAAGTAGTTTAGAGGAAATACCACTACTAGTAGTGAACACTTATCCAAAAATATAATTTGAAGCTTATTCATAATTTTTAAAGCACTAAATATCATAAACTGAACCAAATACAGGAATTATCTTTAGTGTAATCCTGAAGATCAAGGATCTTATTTGTTTTTGCTGAGTCTGATGATATACACTCTGAAGAGGAAGGCTTCTTCCTTCCCTGTTTATCTTTATAGGTGCACTATATAATATTTGTCTTCATGGAAGTTCAATTTAGCAAAGCTATTTTTTCTTTCTCTATGCGTATTGCAGCATTTTTTTTGTTTGTGTCATAGAAAGATTTTTTGCAACAGATTCTGAGAACTATAACATCTGAAATGAAAAAAACAGATTTTTTTTTTTCTGGATTTTCCTCTTGAATTTTTCTTAAGCCAAGAATTTAATTTGTTCTTAGATTAGCTAATAAACCACCTTTAATTAACCAAGTTACAATATTAACACTATTGCTCAAACTATCCAATTAATAAAGAAAATACCTTTTACAACAGGTTTAAAACTAATATACAAAACTTTTTTGGTATAGGTCACTTCCTTCTAGCATTTTGCTCTTCCTTCCAAAGTCCCTTTGGGTCCTGCAGTCTTCATGGAAGGAAGGAGAAAGGGCTTTTTACAAAGTCACCAACTTGCCTCATGTCTTTCTCTTGAGTCTGCATGTTTTCTTAGAGTTTCTTAAACATAGTTTCATACAGATAAAATGCTTTGATCTCACTATTTCACAGCTGAGGTTCAGAAGTAACACGTGATCCTTCCCCGGTTTCAGCTGACAGTAAGGATGGCTGCTGCACAATAACTTTCTTACTGGAGGGATTCATACAGCTCTGGCCAAAACAGGTGAGGCAGGTGATGTAAGAAGGTTGACAGGGCCCTGAGAGCACCACCAGGCTTGACTGTCCCTGACCATCACCCAGTGCTCCCTCACACCCATGGCCATCAGTTCCCACCCCAGCTGCTGCCCAGTTACCCAGAGCCCTGCCCAGACTGGCCACGGGCACTGGCAGGTCAGGCCTCACCGTGGGCTGGCCCTGGACCAGCCCAGCCCAGCCCCATGGCCCCGGTGCCCCTCACCACACCCGATCCAGGGACAGCCTCCGGCTGCCCCACAGCGGGCTTGCAACACACACCAAGATGTGAAATCAACACAGTGTCTGTCCAGGCCACCTTGATCTGAGTTCAGAAAATAATCATTATAGAAAGTGTAACAAAGGAGGTTGTGTTTAAGGTGTCAAAATGTGCTGATTTGCTGTTCACAGAGGTAAACATGGAACAAGCCTCTGGGGCGATGGTTACCATTCGGTTCCTACAGCAGCAACAATCCAATTTCACTTATAGCAACAATCGGTTCTTGCGGTTCAAGAAAGAGCTTTAAAACATATTCATTTATCATGGTTTGTCATATGTTTTTGCTTTGAAGTACCCAGAAAATAATATGTATTAAAAAGTAGCACTGTCAGGCTTGCAGTGGGTAGTGCAGAGAATGATTGAGTTGTCTTTCCATCCACAGCTTGGGGGTTCATCATCATAGCATATTTTCTTACACAGTTCAAAAGATACTTCATCAATGAAATACATTAAAGCCATTGTCTTACTCTGTCACAACACTTACTGAAATGTCAAGACTTTTTGCTAGGGGAGGTGATAGAAACTGATTAAATGTATTTGGGAGGTTTTTATACTGAGTAGCCAGTTGGATTTCCATCTCTAACTTTCTCATAGCAATCTGTGCATGTTTTCCTGGTGGCTGGTGTCACTTCTGCCCTCCTGTTCTGTTACATTGTTACAGCTCAGAAAAAGTTGCACATCAGAGCATTACCAAGATTAATTTTAAAAAAATCTTAACAATTTTAAACTGTTTTATATTATGGTTCAATATATTCTGAAAATAAAATTGTAAAATATTATTTTAAAAATCACTTAATTTTTGATATCCAGACATAATGAACAAAGGTTTCCTACTGATGTAACATTGCATAAATAGCAAGCAATCTGGGTCATACTGATACATAAAAATGATAATTTGACAAGCTCCTTCACTTTTGTCATATGATCAAATTACTATTGGAAGTAAATTACAGATATGCAGATACAATTTATTCTCTAAAAATAAAACAGTACCATCTTTCTTAAAGCTACTATGTTCTGAGAGGTTTAAAGGGTTGCCTTTGTGCTCTGATTGATGTGCTTACTGGTACCTGAAATGAGCCCGGTGTGTTGGATTTCTGTTATGAAGTGTACAGAAAGTGGTGTCTTATATTCGTGTGTTTTTTCCTCAAAGTAGGAAAGATACAGCTTTTAAAGTTGTGGTACTGAAGATTCTCACCTGACTGAAAGCAAATTACAGAGGCATGAAGGTATTCTCACCAGAAGTCCTAGAGGCATCAAGGCACTTCTAAACATAGGCAAGAATTTCAAGTACATATCTCTTACCCCTTGAGAAGATGGTGATTCATCCTATAAGGAAAAAAGAAAAAAAAACAGCAGAAATAATTCTGGGACAGGACAAAGATTTAATTACCCTGCAGATATTTTTCTTGCTATAAGCAGCTAAGAATTCTATTTCTACTGTCACAGTGCATCTTGGATTACTTTCTCTACAATGATAGAAATTCATGTGATTATAGAGGACTGCCATTGACCCCGTGCCTTTTACATCCCATAAATATAGCCCTGTAGCCCAGTAATACATTTCTGCCACAGACAGCATGAAGCCCCAGGCTTTGTGCAGATTTTGCAAAGTCTCAGCATGGAGACAGATTTACTCAATTTGAACTTGTTGTGACCTGGCTGGAGCTATGTTTTCACTTGGTTTATCTGTAATGACAATTTGCCTAATGACCAGGTGATTATGGCTAATTCCTTTTACTTACTTTAGTATGGTAAAACTATCTTTTTTGTAATATATCATTAATAGCAACAAGTAGTTGTTAGGTGTAGAATAAGATGATTTTGACTACAGAGTAATGACACAGTACATTAGGTTAGTCATGCAAGTACAATGATCACCGCTGGTATGAGAATAGAGATGTTAAGAAGTGATGACAGAGAATGAAGCTGCTGGACTACAGGCACAAGTTAGTAAGAGATGAGGCCCAAGCACACACCAGAGACTCCATGGCTAAAAAACCCTCCCCAGTGTGCAGCTGAAGAAACGGAGATATAGAACTGGACAAAAAAAGATTTATTGTTTACATGGAAAGTAAATGAATATGGTCAAACATATAAACAAAGCTGTAAATGATAAAATCAGAGTTAATATGGAGTTGCAGATAATGGACAAAAAAAAAAAAACAAAAAACGGGTAGAAAGTATGCCAGCAAGCATAAAACCCCTTCCAAGCAGATCCCAATGTGAGGAAGAAGAATCTATTACTATCATACCCCTTGTGCTGAGGTATTTGGATACTAAGGACTAATGCTGCCATCCCTTTGGTATCCATAAGGAAAGAACAAATCCAAAGCTTTGGCGTTATGATTCTGAGCAGATTTCCCAATATTTTAGTCATGAAGAGAGTTTTTAAAAAACCTACTGTGTTCTAAAAGTGCAAATGATTTTCTTCATTCTTTGAACAGTAAGTGATTGATGTGCTTCTCTATACCCCTTACTATAGAATTAGTATAGAATTCAGGCAAAGCATTACTGAGAGGAAATGTTTAGTGATTCTGAGTCCAAGCAGAATTACCTGACTCATACTAAAGTAACTAAACCTTGTTTTACTCTAAGACAGACTGCCACATTAAAAGTACCCATTGGGAATGGTACATGTGATATATGTGCCCTGAAGTGCGGCTAGGATTTTCCGAGAAAATGCCAGTTGGCAAACGAGAACACATTGAAAGGAAGTGTCAATTAAATTCATTGCAAAGTATAGATAATTGCAGAACAATATGTGATATAATATTTTACCCTGCTTAATTTCTAGTGTAAAAATAGCATCTCTCAAAATTTATTCTTGCCCAGCTCTAAGTACTTGCATGAATTAGGTATAAAGGGATTGAGATTGCATTCTGAGACAACCAACTTCTAAAAAACCTTCCGATGTCACTAGTTTTGGATAAAAGGCTGGTATTGTTATCTCTCATGGTTTAAAAGACAGGTTTCTGCTGAGGAAGGTGGGAACTTTCCTGAAATGAAACAGATGACCCCTCCCTCCAATATTATCTTAAAATGTTTTCTTTTTTTTTAATATAAGATTCCTATTGTTAGTTTATATAGCCATTTTCATTTTCTAAAGAAAAAAATAAGGTCTGGTTCCATGTCAAGACATGGAACTCTTAAAGCAAGTTCAGAGGAGGGCCATGAAGTTGATAAGGGGACTGGAGCACCTCCCCTAGGAGGGCAGGCTGAGAAAGTTGGGATTCTTCAGCCTGTAGAACAGCAGGTTGCGTGGAGATCTCACAGCAGCCTCCCAGGATCTGAAGGGGCCTGTAGGGAAGCTGGACAGGGACTCTTTGTCTGGAACTATAGTGATAGGACAAGGAGTAATGGGTGCAAATTGAAAGACGGGAAATTTAAGTCAGATATCTGGGAAAAATTCTTTACTTTGTGGGTGGTTAGACACTGGAACAAACTGCCCAGGGAGGCTGTGCACACCCCAACCCTAGCAGTGCTCAAGGCAAAGTTGAATAACACCTTGAGCAACCTGATCTAGTGGTAGATGTCCTTGCCTATGGCAGATGGCATTGGAACTAGATGATCTATAAGGTCCATTCCAACCCCTTAACATACTATGAGCCTTTGGTTTATTATTTAGAAAAATCACATTTCATTCATCCTATAGCAACTTCCGGACCACAAAGAACCTGCATACTGATTAGGGTTTATGTAGACTGAAAATTTAACCTTATTTAGAAGAGGTTTAATTTTACAACTTAAATATCTTCACAAAGGCAAAGCATCACAGACTTTTAGTACTAAAAGAAGTGTTCCAAGTTTTAGAATTCCTCTAAATCAAAGTAAGGGCTTAGTAATTCTGAAGTAGTTGTGTCACTTAAAGTTTACTTATTTCATGATCTGAATTTATAAATAATTTATATGAAACTCACTTTCTCTGTTTTTTTTTTTCATATAAGTAAATATGTTATATATATGTAGCATATATAAAGAATATTTGTATACAAACTGTGTTCAGGTACCTTTAATAAGATTCTATTCCTGCTTTCTGTTTGGTATTGGTACTCCTGATTTATACTTCCATTATTTTTGTCTACAGGGAACAATTATTGTACAATCAGACAAATGTTGAGTAATCAAATATTTACATGGAACAAATGTTAAGAGGTTTTTGATTGCTTTCACAAGCATAAATGTATTATATACTTAATAAATTGGATTTCAGTATTCTTGAACTATAAATAGGAATTGATGAAAAGCAAGAAATTTTGATTCAGCGACTAATATTAGAATAATGCTTTGGAATGGATAGACTCGCTGACTGTACAACTGGATTTTTCTGGTTTTTCCTCAATGAGCAGGTATAAACCCATTTTTGTGTGCTACTGGTGTAGTCATTCTTCAGTGCTGCATAAGCATTACCATGCTTTCTGTCCTACCTCCACATCTGACTCTTCAGATGGAAATTTCTGTCATGGAGTTTCCATGACATATTGAATGCAAAACTACTAAATGCAGCTGAATATTCCCCAAGCAAATCTTGACAGTATATTTTTCCCAACCTTCCTTACAACCTATTTTCCTGCAGGATGCAAATTTTAGCTCAATATTCTTCACATCTTTCATTGATTATCCTCTAGTGATTTGATCCCACAATCAACAGAAACAGTAGTTAGCCCAAACGCATAAATTGTCTTATCAAAATACCATAGAGCATTTCCAAATATTTATAAACATAAAATTGAAAGAGATACAGCTTTGTGAGAATGTTAAGAGACACTGTTCCATGTTAAAGTTACACAAACTGCTAAGGAATAAAGAAATTAATTTTAAAAAATCCTGCTACACAAATACTGGACTCTATGCAGTAAATTTTAGATACTTGGTGCTTCGGAGAAGTTTACCAAAAAATTTTATGTACCTTGGCTGCAGAAATGATACATTACAAGTAAATCTTTAGTAACAATTCAATCAGTATGCATTTGCATTCACAACCATCAGGCATTATAAAATATCTGTGAAAGAGCATCTCTAATAAAGAATAGAAAAAAAAAAAAAGCAGGTATTTAAAAATCTGCAAGTAAAACTTCTGAGTTCCATTGATCTTTTAGTCTCCAACTGAGTTTTCCATACTATAAGATACAAACTCACTAGTATATGCTTTAAAAAATCAACACTAGATTTTTAATAAAAATAACATTGAAAAAATAACCAATATTCATGATTTTTCAATAACATTTTTTGATTTTTTTATTTCCTTTTATTCATCTTGATGAAAAGAGCCATTGGTACTTTCTTCTGGTATTTCAGGGAGACTGTTTTCTTACATAAAATAAGATGAAAATACCTAAGAAAAAGCCAGTCATCTCATGATGCTTTATGTAAGAGATACACAGACACAAGTGTGAGTATCATAAACTTCTTCAATGCCTTATAATTTTGAAATAACTTGGGCTGCCCTAAAGCAAGGCATAGACCTTAATAAAGAATAAGTCTTTATGACTGTTTCAGTTGATTGCTTTTGAGCAGAGGAAAATGTGAAATCATTATGTGCACTAGTAGAAGCTTTCTTTTAAGTGGCAGTTCAGTTTAATTCATATCACCTTACTCATGACAGTGATAACAAAAAAAGAAACTGAGGACAGATTCCTAAGGATAATTAAGCAGTGTTGATCTCAGGAAAATTGTCTTTTCAATGAAACACTGATTGCATTGTTCATAACAAAACTACCTCAGCATGACAGAACTAATTAGTGACCATCTGAACTTACTTAGCCAAACGAAAAAAGCAATTAAAAATGCCGTCATCACCAAATCTACCACTGAACAGCTGGTTATACTGATAAGCAATACAGCAAGTTGAAGCTACTTTGGAACACAATGGAACTTAATCTGCTTGCTAAGTAGTAATTAGAAAGCAATGAGAGAATATGAGATTACTGTTGAGAAACTGTTATTATGATGCAAACAACTTTCAAAATGCAGTTTGATTCCTTACCTCCCTCCCCTCAAAATTTCTTAAATAAGGAAAGTGGGTGAAAATTTAAATTTTTAAAGAGTGAAACTCATAAAACCTCTAAAATGTTTTCAGTGATTAGTTCTTCTGTGATTTGAAGAGATTTTTGGGGTGCAAAATGTTTGGCAGCATTAACTTGTTTACCCTTTGCAATCAGGCTGACCACTGAAATAGACTGGAGCAAAAAGCTCAGAAGTTCCTTGGGTAGATTCATCAGTCACCTTTCATAAGCATTGCTTTAAAAAAGAAATTGGAAAGAACAATCACAAATCTCTTCATGTATTGAAAAATTTTGAGAAATTTACAAAAAACGAGGAAATTAAAATATTTGTTTTATTCATTGTATCTAATTTATATGGTTAAAATACAGCAAAATAGAAGTTTTGTAAGCATTTTATATTTTATAATAGAAAGGGTTTTATAGGTTTTCACTGTATGTGTATAATAAGCTTTCACTGAGCATGAAAGAAGTGTACACCTTATGTAAAAAATGATGTAGTGACTTCATCATAAGATTGAAAAAACCTGTAATATAAAAGCTTATCAGCCATAATATAATCAGGCATATATTACATAAAATGTTTTTTCTAGGTTTTCTTACTGATGGCACATATTCAAACAAACAGCTATGATAATTCTCTCCAGCACGTCAGTCCTTCACTCAATTTTTCATGTAAATATTAATTAAATATTGGTGCATTAAAAAAAGATAATGATTTATATCGAGCCCTATTCAGAGGATATTCTTCTGCAAAGGTGTGGTAAAATGTTATGCAATATTTTAATGCACTCTAACATACTGGATTTCCTAAAATATCCTGCACTGTTTGGTTTGTAGGACTAGGGAAACCATGCAAGAAAACACTGTTTACTTAAGTCAATCCATAATCAAGGGAAAGTTTGATGTTAAATATACACTTAAATGCTACACAGAATGTTTCTATTATACTGGGTGACAAATTCAATACTAATTGAATAAGGGACTGTGTTGTTGCTTAGTAGGTTATGGGTTAGATACCTATTCCACAAATTTACTGTTTGTTCCATGTCTAGGTTTGGCTATTTCTTTTATAATATCTCCTCTTTAACTCAAGACTTACAAACCATTGCCTGATTCTGACTGATTTCTAGCTTTAGGAAGCATGGTAGTATCATGGCTTTTACCCATCATGCTCATATTGAACCTCTCAAAATTTGAGTCCCTCAAGATATGAATTAAACTTTTCAATTTTTTTAGTTGTTAATCAGTAGCTGTAGCTGGACAGTTATGATTAAGCAATTGCATTGTGAATGTTTCATGCTTGGCTAGTCTTTTAAGGGCTAGGGAAGGCAATCCCAAGATGAATGAGATGTTTGGACAATAGCCACCAGGAATGAAGTCAGCAGAACTGATCAGTACCTGGTGAAAAAGTAATTGGTGTGGGAGATCATGACTACTGACTTATTATATACTCTGTAACCAATGAATGCTGAAGTTTTTGTTCATTAAAATGTATAAATAATGTAAATTTTTAATGATCAGGGAGCCAGCCTTTTGTGAGCTTCCCTACTTTGTGCAAACTAGATTAAAAAAATAGAAATGCCTCACCTTGGTGTGTGAATTGAGGCTGCACACTGGGTAATGAGCTCACATTCAGAACAACAGTGCTGACAGAAGAAAACCTGAGCTGAACTAGTCCTGTATTGCAGTTTCTTGAGTGATGATCACAGAATCATGGAGTTGGAAGGGATCCACGATGATCCATGAGTCCAACTCTTAAGTGAATAGGCCATAGAGGGATCAAACCCACTCTCTTGGTGTTATTAGCACCATGTTCTAACTAACTGAGCTAGTGATAACAGTAATAGTATTAACTCAGGTCTTTTTAAAGAGAGTGTATAGCTAAAAAAAGAAAAAAAAAGAAAAAAAAGAAAAGGGACCAGAAAAGAAGGATCTCTGAGCAGCTGTCCCATTGCAAGTTTTGTTAGATCCAGAGAAGGCTGTCACAATCTTTGGAAAATAATAGTTTAGCTTGCCACAGAGATAAACAGTAACCTTGAACAGAACTCTGTCCTTCTCCCTCAAATTAATAATTGGTCTTCTTTGATTTTCCTATAACTGATAAGAGTATCTATACGTAGTTCTTCTCTAGGCTGGTTCTTTGAAGATAGGTAAGCTTCCTCTCTAGATAAACAAGCAATTCATATAGTCCAATGGCTCTATAGTTCAGAATAAATTTCCCCATATTATTTAACCATTTTCCTTTAATACCAGCTAAACTGCATTTTGGGCATATATTTATTGTACTTTTGGCCCAATCTGTTTAGCCTGAGTCCTTCACTCTCCTCAGCAGGACCAACATTTGTTTTACCTGCCATAGCTCCATTTTGCAAAAAGACTGAAGCCACAAAGCTTCTCTTTCAGGTTCTATCAACCCTCACAAGACAGGGAAATAGACAGATGGAGACAGACTGTGTGTAAAGCTAAGGCACAATGTGCTTTTTCTTATATTATCAGGCTAAAGCTTTGGTTCCCAGTATTGGAGGAGACAGGACACTCATTACAGTTTAGTACAAGACAACAGGGCAATTATCTCAATTTAATACAAAGTAATGGACTTTGACTCTCTCCCAACATTAGCCTGACACATCTAGAGCAGTAGGACAAATTCCTTGCAAGCAATATGGAAAGAGATGAGACAGGAAAGAAAGAGGGAGAGCAATAATCAGCATCTTAAAGACAGAAAACATACATAATTATTATCACTCTCAGGAATTCACTTTTTGCCGAATTAAATCAGCAAGGGGAATCCTTCCTGTGTCAGATAAATGAATGCATCAGATAAGTTGCCTGTATAATTAAAAAATAATAATAAAAATATGGTGAAATTAATAATCTTTTCAATTCATGAAATGCAAATGCTATATAAATTACTGTTAAGCTGTAGACATCTGTCACATAGTTTTCATAAAATTGCTTTGTTTTCCAGAATGTTCCCTGTAAATGTTTAATTTATATGTTGACTTTTTCTCTGACATTGAAGTATGCACATTTTCAAGGGTATTTCTATTGTTGAACTTGGCTTAGTTTCTGTTTATGTTTCTCTATGTTGATGTTTCTCTAATGTCTAATGAAGACAGAAGATTTATAATCAGTTTTTTTTCTTAGATAAAACAAAAGTTTAACTGTAGTAGTATTTTTGTTTCATCTTTCAACTACAGTTGTCAGGTTACACAAAACTGCTATCTGAAAATAATTTGAAGGAAATATGTTGTACTAATTTTACTGTAATTTTATTTAGTTTATTCTACTATGAATTAATGTCTCCGTTTGTTACTGATTTATATGTAAAATTGTATGATCTTTCGTCTCATTGAGAAAATGAAAACAGATCACATTCATCATATGGCTTTAAGTTTTGTATTGATTCTCTTAAATCTATTTTAAATAGCTTAAATAGAAGAGGTTTTAATTCCCCCTGTATGGAGAAACCTTTCTGCTTCCTGCTCTTCTTTAACCCAATGGAGTCACAGGTAAATAATAAATAATAATAAATAAATAATAAAATGTATTTATTTAAACAAGACAAAAACTGCCAAAAATAAGCATCTGCATTTTCTCAGGTTTTAATCACTGTAGAAATACTGTTCAGTGGTTAT
>WBNO01031361.1:0-69404 GCA_013400575.1 Peucedramus taeniatus | reverse complement strand
AAAAAAAAAACTTTTGTAATGTTTTTTCCATGCTTACACAATGGTCTCTAGCCAGATAAGTTCTCACCATGACTTATAGCCATCCAACCCCATGATAAAGGGGGGTGCTTTAGCTCCTGGCCTTCACTGCAACCTTTATTTGCTGCCCACATTTCCTTCAGGGCTGCAGGGGAGTTCTATACCTTTAAAGCAGACAGAATCACAGAATATTCTGACTTGGGAAGGACCCTCAAGGATCATAGAGTTCAGACAGTCCTGTAGCTTCTCTAAACTCAAAAAAACCTGCCTGTAAAGCTGTGTCATTGTCTCTCTGTAACATCCTTGTTTTTTTCTGGAAAATAGTACCTCTCTCTCTCCATGCTGAACATTTAATTACTCAGTTCTGAGTAATAATTTATTAGTCAATGGTTGTGAAGTCTCCCGCACTGGATTCAAGAACTTTCTGGACACAATCCTGTGCAATGTGCTCTGGGATGACCCTGCTTAAGCAGGGAGGTTGGACCAGATGACCAACTGTGGTCCCTTCCAAACTTGCCCATTCTGTGATTTGCTCATTCTGTGAAAAGAATTAGTGATATAGAAAGCAAAACATCTATCATTTTTGTTGGGTTTTTTTTTTGTTTATTTGTTTCCTGGTTTCAGCAAACTGAAGAGTGATTCCTTCATATAAAAAGTCCTCGAATATGATACATCCTCTGTCTCTCCTTCTCTGTAGCTTTTCTCAACTACGCTTCATGATATTAAATGGAAATAAGCCATTCAAAAACCAGTGCATGTCATCTTGGGTGCTTATGTCTGACTATTGCTGTCAGACCTCTGTACAGGCTCTCTTCATGTGATCTTGCTGCCTCGGTGGGTAGAAAATCCAGAGGAGTAAACCCAGTGGATCTGGATAATCTCTGGAAAGTGGTGTGTTCCAGCTGATCCAAGTCTGTGTAGATTTTGCACAGCCCTTCCTGCCTCCAGACTGATGCTATTCACAAACCCACTCTGTGGAAATGCTTTCCCCAGGAAAAGTCTGCTGTTCAATAGGCTTTTACTCATTCCCCAAGCATTCCGGAAATATGCCAGGGGATGGATTGTTACTAGATAGAGTGGAAAAGTTGCCAGCAAATGTGACTGAAAACATCTTAATCAAATCTGAAGTGTATTTTACATTAAAGAAACACTTTGCTTGAATTAGAGTGTAGTGAAAGCAGCCCAGGGAACTGGAGTACTGCAACTTCAGCAAGTACTCCATGTCTGTCCCAACAATTGCTACATGATCCAAAGATGTTTTTTCACTGCAAGTTAGAGTGGAAATGGGGAAATGACATGGTAATCTGGATTTTTTTTATGTTTTACACCAAATCACATACTTTTCAGCCAAAATTCCCCATCTCTACAACAATAATTCCTTTTTCCTTTTCCCTTACAATCACCTACCCCCCACTTTAGACCATGAGGTCCCTGATTTACTTGAAAACACAAAACTGAGACTAAGAGGTACTAATAATAGTGTTTACTCAAGGGATTCCATCAAGTGCTGGCTTTGTGGGGCTGTTTTGTAAAACCTGTTCAGCATAGAACAGTTATCACATTGCATACCTCCACACCATATTTTCAGCCTTCTTACCAAGGCAGGATACATTTAGGCAGTTGTGAATTTCTAAGCTGAATTATTCCTTTTCAGCAGTATAGTTTACATTGCTCTCTAATAACCTGGGCTGGCTGTCAAGAAAATACAGAGGCAAAGCAATAGCAAGTGCCATGTCACTACAGAGCTCAGCAACATCATTATCTATTCAATAATCTTACAAGTTTATTTTTTCTACTTTTATGCTCACCCTAAATCTTTTCCACCTAAAAATAGAGAAAGCTTGCATTTTTCCCTCACTGTGTTATTCTCTTACAAGTAGAGCAGCACAAAAGAACTGGAATAATTCCTGCTGCTGTGGCTCTGTGTCCTTCTGCTAATGAGAATTTTAGGTTAGAATTTAGGAACATAATAAAAAAATGCAAAGAGAAATTCTACTGACTGAGCCAGTTGACATGAGTAGATATTACTGTGAGTACAAAAAATAACTTCTTTATAGCAGGGTTTTTCTTAATGGCCAAGATTTTACATACGATTTAAGACATTGTTCCATTTTGAAGTTCAATTAAGCAAAGGTTTCACATCCTTACTCATATATGTGAGATCAGACTAGCACTGTTCTGTTGGCAGCTTTTGTTGATAAAGAATTGTGCAGGGTCCAGCAGTTTCACAATGTAATAGCACGTTTTAACACTTGAACTAATTAGAATGTATTTTGTCAGTATTGAAGTATTTGTTCATTGTGTTAAACATCATATCGATTACAAGACTGCACATCTCATGCAAAAGACTTTTAATACTTTGATCCTTTCAGACTCAAACAGCCTTACTCTTTTTTTCCTTAGCCATGCTCTGCTGAATCTCATGCCAATCCCCTCTCTCATCTCACAGTTCAATTTAGGACCTTTAGATGCCTCAATTTAGACCTTTTTTTTTTTTTTTTCACCAAAGCCAAATATTTGAGTGAAAAGGACCTCTGAAAACTTGGATCACAATAAAAACTGTATTACTATTCACATAGAGTAGTGCCACAATGACAATATGAGCACTCTTTTAGCTGCATTAATCTATTCTGGTTTGCAGGTGAACACAATCAGCAAATCCCAGAGAGTCTGAAATTTTTCCTCTTCCAAGGAGGAGATGCTGGACTGAGATACTGGACTTCAATGATAATAATAATAATAATGATATTTTTTAAAGGCCCTAAAATACTTTGACTCTCTGAAGCAACGCCTCAGCTTCCTTAAAGTTCTTTGCACTTTGCAGACAGTTTTAAGTTCTTTTGTAGCAATACCAGCTCTGACTTCCAAGACACCACTGCATGCATAATGTGGCAGTCATCTGAAAGCAGCAGAGCAGGTAGGGGTATTGCTTTGGTTTTGTATTGTTGTTGTTGTTTATTTGCATAATTTGGAGTCAAAGTCCTTTCTCTCCTACTGCATTCAATATACATCCTTCTTTTTCTAATAAACTGTGCAGCAGCATGTAGGTACTGGCAGATTGCAAAATGCAAAGAAGTTTAGATTAGTCCCTACAAAAGAAAGCAAGAGAAAGGGGAAAAAAAGCGCAGAAAATACAGCATTGTTTTTCTATTAGTTTGCCAGATGTGATAACTTAAATAAGAGCTGAAACAGAGGATTTCATTGTTCTTCAAGCTTCAGTGATCTATTGTTGGTCTCTTTTTCTTCCCTTGATTGTCTTCTTTTTAAGTTTTTCTTTAAACTTTAAAGACTTTAGTCCTTGAAAAGCTATCTCAACACTGCTTTGTGTGATACAGTAGGTAGGTGAGAGACAGAGATTGGGGAGGAAGGAAGGTGAAAAGAACTCTAGCAATGATAGCAATTCTGCACACATATTAGGGTAAGTGAAACCCCATTTCAAATATTGATAAAAATCAAAATTATTGACAAATTGAACACAGATGTTAAAATATAGAGAAATATATTTTCAAGGAAATGAGCCTGTATTTTACAATCAAGCACAGAATTCTGGTATTTAAAAAATTAAGGCAAGTCATGGTCTTTCTGAAGCAGGCACAGCTCTCACCAAAAACAGATAATCACCTCACTTTTCTCAAACATACCCCTCCAAAAAACCAATGCACCTACATAAAACATAAGTTTGCATTCTGGGGTTAGGTACATTTATAAGTGCTGATGGTTCAAAATCAGGGACATAAACCAAGAACTTTTCTAAGATTTCTCTTACCAATTGCCTTTGCAGTAGTCCAGTACTATATTCTATGAGAAAAAAACATTCACTATGGAGTTCCAAGGTCAATCCTTGTCTCCTGATATAATGTCAAATATCCAATAACATTTGCAGCTCACTAGGGACAGGAAAGAAAGTTAACATAAAAATTAATAAATCACTGTCCTAACTGAAAAAAAAAGAGCCTTTCATATGCAACTCTACTTGCCCTTGGGCAACTAACTTAGAGCAACTCTTAATTGAAAGCTTCTTTTTTGTTTTTTTTCATAGAGGAGCTTAGTAGAAATACTTTGTCTAAAACAGAAAACAGAAATACATAACACATTTTAAAAAGCAGATGATCTTGAAATACACTGGATACTAAGACAGAGAACTTAAATTAAACATCTGCTCCCATGCCACAGCTTTTTATTTACTTATATATTTATAGGGATTAGAGTTTATTATACAGAGCACTGGAATAACATAAGGAAACCACATTAAAAATCATAAATGTTCTCATAGAAGAAAATACCTTTTTTAAGAAATCACTGATATTTTCTGGAGTATTAAGAGACCAATATTCTGGATCTGGAAGGCACTGCATTTATTTTGGTGAAAAGTACTAGTTTTCAAAAACCACACAAGTATTCCCCAGTGAATCTGTAATGTCATGCCCTTGTTTAAACAAAAATTAAAGGTTGAAAACTACATTTTCAAAATAACTAGACTGAAGTTTATCTGTGTTTATGGCTGTAAAAAGTCATTTAGAAATACTCAGCTTCTTTTGCCACATGAAGCTTAGGTAGTTATAGGGGGATTCAGGAGCAGGGTTAAGAATCAAGATAATCTTCCTGTTGATACAAATTCCTTATTTTTTTCCCCTGAATAAAGTGGCAAGGCTTTGCAATATCTCATCAGAGATAAGAAGACGTCTGATCTCAGATTAAGTATGTAACTAGAGCTTGTTGAGCATTTTCCAGCACAATGCCTTTTCACAAAAAATTACATGAAAACCAGAAATTATCAGAAGTGAATACTTCCACACATACATGCTCCCCCATATGGAAAAAAGAAAGGCTTTCTAGTACTAACAAAGTAGAAGGAAAGCAAGAAATATCTGCAGGACTTGAGCTAACTCCACATGGGAAGTGTGTTTAAAATTTGGAAAATTTAATCAGGACAACAACTTCAGCTTCCACCTTGAAAGTTTTAGGTGATATCTGTTTGGAGACAGTGTTTCTCTCCCTCCCCCTCTGGTAAGAGGTTTTTCATGTTATATAAAACATTATAAATGCATTTGGACAGAAAGAGAGATGGAAAGGGAGAGTAACTTCATAGTTTAATGATTAGGTGTGCTAGAGAAAAACATATGAACCTCTCTACCTAGGAATATGCATTATCTACCTAAAATGAAATGGCTCCAACAGGAGTCAGTGAAAGTGTCTCATGCTGGAATAAGCAGTATCCCAGTTATCCCAGTCATCCAGGAATTCACAGCCTTGATGTGAATGAACTCCAATTTAAGGACTCTTCATCTAACATTCCCAGGTGGAATTTTTCTTATGTGTCACCTGAGAGCTCTAACATTGCCTCAGATATTCAGGATGTGCATTTGGTATTTTTGTATTTTTTTGCTTCGATGACATTATTTGATCCTATTTCAGAACTGCATATATTCTTAAACCTTAAAAAAACAAAAAAATGCAGGATTGAAAATTGAGCTTTCTTCATGCTAACAATATTAAAACTGCAGCTTTGATCAAAGTCTGTGCTTACTCAAGACTGACTTAATGATAACTAGTCAGGGCAAGAGTCACTGATTTCAGCTTTGTTTGACTATTTCTTTTATCATACTAATTTCCTCTTACTAACTCTTGTGTTTGCTCAGTGCCTTCTGAAATTCTGTGAATCAATTTGCTTCTGTAAGTAGAATTAAATCACATTCTTTTCATAAGAAATTCCACCTATTTCTTTTTTGTCCAACAAGAATCACTTTTTTTACTTGATTAGCAAAGACAAAACTGTTTGCCTGCAAAAAAAAAAAAGTTCAAAAGTTGTAAGACATTCTTCAGTTAAAGAAAAGGCTGTTCAGATTCAAATTCCTTCAAAAATACATCTGACTTGAACTTTGACTATTTAAAAATCATTCAATTGATGTTTCAGCTATCTCCTTATTACACCATTGACTTAAATAATATTCTGCAGATATAACTATGAATCACATTTGGCTTGAGGCATATAGATCAGTAGAGATCATTCCTTTCAATGAAATTTTAGTATTTTATTTTTATTAACCTATTCCAAAAGCTAAATATTCAAGAGACTTCAATATTAGGTATTTATTTCTATTGCTAAGTAGGAGTCTTTAAATGACAACATTCAGCTGTGTGAGATATTCCTTTCATATTGCTCTGCTTGTGTTTTGAATCATGGTGGACCATCTGCCAGCTGGGAAATCCCACTCCTGTTTGCAGCAGCACTACAAATTCTATTGGTGTTTATGAAATAAAATAACTTGATTTAGGAAGCACAGCGAAAGTCTTGTGCAACACTTCAGAATTACTCAAATTAATAAATCAAGCAGTACAAGGCATTTTTATATCTTTCTCCAAGAATCACAGAAGACTCTCTTTGAATTAATTGCAGTTTAAAGTGTATCTGTGAAGCTGTTATGTATATTGCACCCCTCATGGATGTGAGAGGCAGATCATACATTACTGCGGAATTAACATTTTCATTTCCTTTTGTGACAGGAAACCTTTCCAGCCTAAATTGTCATTTTCTTACCTTGTTGTATCCTTCCTGGGATGCCACCATAGGAAGAACTTTACAGACTCAAGCAAATCTCAATATTTAGAACCCTAAAGGAAAATTCTGCTCAGCTTATTAGCTATGGTTCTCACATTAATGTAGAATATCTCTCTGCAGGAAAATCCAGCGAGTCTCCTTTAACAAGCACTCTTTCACAACTGTTGTAGCTGGTCACACAGACTTGATGGGAATCGAATTTCTGTTGCATCTTAAAAAGTTACCACTTCAAGTACACAAGTATTGATCATGAAACAATAGTTCTAACAATAAATTAACAATTACCAAACCTCTCCTTTACAAAAAGCCTACTAAACTCCAAGTAAACTAGGAAGCCTAACCAATCGACATCCTGTATAATCCTGCCAGTTGAATAGTATTTATCTCTATGGTGAAAGATGATTACCTGAGAAACCTGATTTAAAACCAAATTAATCTTGTTTGGGTTTACAAATAGGATAAATTTATTTTACATTAATTTTTAAAAAAGTAATGCCTCCCAAGTGGCAGTAGCATTCTCATTTCTCAGTGTCTTCAAAATTATAACACTTACTGTAACTCTGTAATACATTACATTTGTACATTTCACATATCTTACACTTAATTATGATACATTTAAAAGGATAATTATTGCCATTTGTCTCTCCAGGCCTTACATAAAATTTAGTCTTTATAGTGGAAAATGGCAAAGAATTAATGCAAAGATTAGATTTAAGGATGGCAGACTATTCTTTATAGATGGATAAACAGTGTGTCCTCATATTAGTGGCCTTTTGTGAAGGACTCTTTTGCTTTTTTTAAAATAATTTTATGTTATTTTCCTATAGATAAAAAACTTAATGGGTTTTTATATTTTACTTAAAAAGGAAACTTCCCTCTCTACAAACTTCAGCCTTTAGTTGATTTAATTTTTAAAAAGTCATTACAAAAGAAAAATGCAATGCCAATTTGGACATATTTCAAATCAAAGACCATTATAAAGTGTCACATTTCATTTTGTACTTTGAAATTTTAACTTTATGAACATCATTACTCTAAAGCTTGTCCTATTGTTTAGCAAATGCATTTAATACAGAAGTAGATCAGGAACAATGAGTAACATATGTATGACAGCTATACTTTGCATCCCATGGATAAAATTTGCATAAGTGTGGGAGTTAGCAAAGTCATGCAGCAGACCAAAACTAAATAAATGCAATCTTTAAATACAAAGCTCTACATAAACTATTAATATGAAAAATGGAATTTTGACATTTATTATTGAAAGGCTTCTGATTGAAGTATTCTTGAATTCTTTCCCTACCGTACATTTGCAAAATACAGCTGTACAACTTTACTGCAAAGCTTTTCATGATGGACAGGTAGGGAATTTTTTTACCACAGTAATCCCAAATTACTAAAAGCTCTTCTAATGATGTAATACAGATTTGAGGGGGCAATTTAAAATCTCCTGACCTGTTAATGACTGTTCTCAAGAAAAGCTCCTTCAATAAGAGACAGAATGACAAGAGTGATTACCCATTTTGAATTAATATTAAGAATTGACTCTTTCTAATTCTTTCAGAAGAATCTCAAAGGGAAAGATTAGATAAACTCCCCCAATCCTCATTGCTCTGCCCCACCAACTCACTGCAAAGTTCCATACCACTACCAAAGGAAACAGCACAACAGCAACATATTGCTGAGTTGTATATCCTTGTTGGAGACATTTTAGACATAATTCTCAAGTTTTGGAAATTAGGATAGCTCAGAAAAATTCTCAACAGGATGTAAAACTGCAGTATTTGTCTAATCTACCTAGCACTAGAGAAACTTTTTATTACTTATTGCATGGGTTTACCTGAATCTACTTCATATGGTGAAGAATAAGTAGACCCATCAGAATAGATGCTCCTTTTACATTAATGGTACTAAATTAAATGCAATCAAAATTTACAGAAATTTAGTAAATTATCAGTTGGGGTATGAAATAGATCTGCTGGCTCAGTGTGGTTAGTGTACTCTTTGCAATCACACAAACATGAACTTTCAGCTCACTTTCGGAACATTCTGTACACTGCAGCAAAGAAAAAAAGAGTGAAGTCTCTTAAAGAGTGAGTTTTGTTTATGTGGCCCAGAGAATGTCCTCTCTAACCTAAGTACACATTTGGGGCAGAGAAAAATCTCCAATAAAATCACAAATCCAAAAGAGGGAGAGAAAACGTAACAGATATTGAGAAATACTAGAGAGAAACAAGATTTACTATGATACTTTAAGCATTTCCAAACTTAGAAATATTCACACATGTTCTTTTTTCACTGAAATTGTCATTTGGCTTTAATTAAACTCACCTGAATGATAAATGAAATGCTAGAGGAAATGTGAGATTACTCATCCTGACACTCTCTTATAGCTCTTGCTAAAGACTGGTATTTATCAAATTAGTATTTAAACTGAGTACAGAGAGAGGAGGGAAAAGTCTGACTTTTTCAAGAAATCATAGGTTTAATAAACTTTAAATATGCCAAAACAGAATCCGTATTTAGATTCACTTGTGCCTCCTATGATGATGTGGCTTTTGATACGTAAAATTGACATTTCTTAATTCCTAGTTTTTTCCCCACTGTATCTTCTTTAAAAATTAGCCTTTCCCTCTAGTAAAGGTACTTATTAAGCTTGAAACATCATGTCTTTTTGGACAGAGGTGACAGTTTACTGAGACTTTTGTGCCTCTGTGGTGTAATAGTGTTCAAGTGTTGGCAGCAGGATGGTTGTAGGGGTAATTCCTGTGAGAAGAGCTGCCCCAAACTGCACACAGCCAGTCCTAGACAGTTTCAAGTGATTCCAGCTGGTTCCAATACACCCACTGCTGGGCATACCTTGCCACTCAGCCAACACGGTGGCACCTCTGGGAAGAGTATTTAAGAAAGGACAAAACACGGCATAGCAGGGTGAGGGTGATGAGTGAGAAAAACCCCCATGAGACAAACAGCCCTGCAGACACTGAGGTGAGAGGAGGGTGAGGGGGTGCTCCAGGTACTGGAGCAGGGACTTCTCTGCAGCCTGAGGTGAGTCCAGCTGAAAAAGTGCAAGGAGGAAGGAGCAGCAGCGAGGTGCCATTATGGGCGGTCCACAGACCCCCATTCCCCATCCCAACTGTGCTACCTTAGAGTGGGAAGTAGAGGAGTAGGAATGAAGGAGTGAGTTTGAGCCTGGGAAAATGGGGAGGGAAGAAGGTGTTTTAATTTCTTTTTGGTTCTCACTATCCAAATCTATTTTATTTAGCAATAAATTAAATTTATCCTCCCCATGCCTAGCCTCTTTTGGCCTTGACCATACTTGGGAAGGGATAATTATCTTGACCCATGAGCTTTTTCATCTTGTTTTCCCTCTTCATTCTCTTGAGAAGGGAGGCTGAGAGACTCTCTTGAATGAGTTTCTGGCAGCCAATCAAGGTCAACCCAACCCAGTACCTAAGTTGCATAGCCTATTTTTGAAAACTGTGATCTTTTATCTATCTCAAGAAAAATATGCTAGGAGTGAGAAGTGTGGAGGGAAGCAGTTACAGCTGCTGAGTAACATGCCAGTGCAGCACTTGGCTGGGTAAGTTAAAAGGTGCTTCTCAGCCATTTATTTTGTCATACACATAATTACTGGTCACAGCTTTTAATTAGAGTATCTCATGCCAGCTATGCCACAACTGTTTCTTTTATTTACAATGTAGGCTGAATATTGCTGACCAACTAAGCAGCCATATATATTTGATGAACATGCTTATGAAAATTTACTGTATTCTGCCGATGTAAAACTTTTAAATGGAATTCCAGAAAGTACTGTAAGAATCTGTTCATCAAAAGTTCTCAGAGAAATAACTGGGAAAAAAAATTAGGATGGGCAAAGCTAGGATTTTCTCCCACTTGTTCTGAAGGATTGTAAAAGCTTTTTTACTAACATAAATATAGGTAATAAAGAGATAATTAGCTCTCCATTTGGGAAAAATCAATAATGTGTAACAGGTTAAACTAAGGTTACTCAAGAAGAATCTCAGTCAGAACTGAGAATTATATCCTTGTTTTTTCTCTTGAATTCTAAGTGTGGTTTTCTGTGATATAATGTTAAATCCATATTTTGAAAAGCACGAAATTATTTCCTGCACACAATTTTGCTCAGAGTTTGATTTTATAAAATATGCTGTATAAAACATCTCTACTGTGTCATTTGAAGTCTTTCATGAGAATGCTTTGCAAGAAGATTATTAGGAGGATGGCAGCCCAGTGGAAAAAAATGCTGATTGGCTAACCTTGTAATTTAGTAGGATAAAAGCTGATATTCAAGTTATTGCTTCAGACTTTTATATCACTGGTGGTGCAGATGCCAAAGGGCCAAATTGAAAACAGGCTTAGAAAATACACTTCTGTCTTCAGAAACCTATTCACAGTTAAGCAGTTTTGTCAATATTTATACTGGTACTCAGCTGTATAGGAATATTACAGTTGGAAAGGAACTTCAATGGTCATGTAGTCCAAATATATATTCTCAATGTAACCTTCCAGAAAAATTGTTTCTTCTTATTTCCAGGTTCTGCTTTGTATGCCTGAATCATACTGATGAATGTTGAAGTTTAAGTTTGAAAGAAAGGGTTAAGATATATCTATATTTGCATTTGGGGAAAAGTGGCAAATACTTTAGTATCTTCGCTTTGTATCTTTGTCATCAAAGTAAAGTTTGAAATAAATTGATCAGTATTTGTCACATTACTTTAATGTGCTCTCCCTCCATCATTTTCTCCCAAAAGCATGAAACTTGAAACAGATGTCCTGATTCTTTATTTTGAATCAGAACTTCTCACTTCTATCGACCATGTCAGCTTAGAAAGTTCCAACACAGGTTTTGCGTAGGCAGTTCTTGCATTTAGACATGTAACCAGAATTCATGAAGCCAGTATTCTCATTTACTTAACAAAAGACACAGCCAAGAATCCATCAATATTGTATGTATGACAGGCAGCTTTGAGCCATTCCATGCCTAGATATTTGCTTTGACATTTCCTAATAAAAATCTTTCCTACAAAAACTCTATGACATTTAAGAGGCCAATGCTCAGAATTTTTTGCCAGGCCAACAAAATATTATGCCACAAGTATCATCCCAATCCTTGTCAAAAGTAAACGATGCTTTTGGTTCCATCATCCTCCCACATTCAAAAATATCATTTGTTTATACTCAGAAGATTTTGCTGGTATACAGCAACCTCAGGGCAGCAGCTTAGATTCAGTTCTACCATTTGGCTTAAGCCAACTCCTAAATGGACTAAACTACTAAAAACATAAAGTAAGCATTGCTACAGTTAAATATATGCTCTTTTCAGGGAGGACTCACTGTTCTGCTTGGGGTTATGGGAGGCTTTTTCACAGTCATATGGGACATAAGTAAATAAGTGACATTTTTAGCCCTTATTGCAACCTTGTGGCTGAATAGATAAAGAAGATTGCCTTGTCTCATTCAAAACTAGTAGTGTTTCATCTTCTTGTCCCTTCAATTTCCTTCAAAAACAGTAGTACACTAAGGTGGAAGAAATAGTTAAACTGCAGGATAGCTTGGAGATTAGTATCTGTCCCCTTGTATTGGCACTGCTATAATTCTTGGAGTTGCCTCTTTGAGATATTCTTCCCAGTGCACAACCAGCTCTGTCCAGAAAATTACTACTTAGGCACGTCTTCAGATAGATTTCTTAGTGCACTTTTGAAGAGTAGAAACAAAACAAAAGCATGAGAGAACCAAACTGGAGAACCAAGTATATTTTAAGTCCTTTGGGAATTTAAAGCAGTGTTTACGCTACTAGAGGAACTCTTAGCTGGTTTTATTTCTGACAAGTACCATTTCCTTCGGGGCAGAAGGGTGGATGTTCAGGCTTGTAATCAGCTTTCACTAGCTTCTGCACAGCTGGTAAAACACGTGGACTACAGAGAAGACTACAGCAGTCACATGGACACAAGTGACCAAAATGAGAATGCGCTTGCATCCTTATTAGAAAATTAGGGAGCTGTTGTGGTTCAGTATTGAGAGCAGTGCAGAACAGTGGGACAGGAAAAGCACTGAGTGGGAACATGAAGAAGAATGGGTTATTTTGTGCTAAGAGCAGTGTAAAAAGAGAGTGAAACATTCATTAGAGAGGGGAGGAAAGAGCTAGAAATCACATTCAGATAAAACGGAGTATAAAAGCATACAAAATAGATGAGATAGAATGAGCAGCTCTTCTCTTGCTTCTCCAGCTGTCAAACCCTTTTTTTGCATCTCTTCCTGACACACACAAAAATCACTGCCTATGATCCTTTCTCCCCTCAGGACAAGAGCCTAGCTTTTGTCCATGAAAATCTGATTGCTCTCTAAGCCTTTTTCTTTCGTTATTGAACAAATAATGTCTTGAACTATTAAATGGCTGTAAAACCTTTCCAGAGTCTCTCTCTTGGGCATCTTCATGTTTCAAAAAGACACTTCTTCTTGTGTGCATACAAATTCACTTAACAGACTGTCAGACCTAAGGCTATGCAATGCTTTTGTTTGGTTCCTACTATTGCACCTGACACAGTGAAAACCTAATTTGGATCTTCATCCACTTACTGTTCAGAAAACTTATATCAGAGTAGCATTTCTGCTGTATTAAAGGTTTAGTTTCCTTTTAAAACAGGACCATTCTAAGAGTGTTAAATGGAAAAAAAAAAAAAGAAAAAAAAAAAGAAAAAAAAAAAGAAACTAATTCATTGACATTTTTCTGTTTCTCTGGGGACTACTGGAGACAGAGGTTTCAGAGACAGATCCCTGGCAAAATAACATGGGAATTCATAAAACCAAGGCCATAAAAGCTTTACTTATAGGAATAATTTTTTTAACTACTTCTAACCTTCTCTCAGGTCCCTAATATATAAATATGCAAGTTAGCCATCAGTTCTTTGGGGAGGTAATAATTCTGGCAAAATATTATTGACCTCTTACAGTTTGAATCTACTGACTTGCTTTCAGTCAGATAGAAAGCCAAAGAACCAAAATGCTTATGTGAACATCTGCAATGTGAAGGGCCCAAGAGAAGAGAGTGAAGGCCACAGAAAGAAAGGAGGGGCTACGTCCAGGGACAGGGAGTTTAGAAGACAAAGGTTAAAATAAAATATTTGTATATAAAAAATGAGAACATGAGATAAAAGATTATTCAACATAGATGGCAGAAACAGAAAAAGAAATTATCATCATCATCATCTAAGCTGATTTGTCAAATAGCAAAGGTTATAGGATTTACTAAAAGTAATTCCCACAGAATTAAGAGTGTGGTGAGAAAATTATGCTGAGTCTTAATTAAAATTTCCACAGAAAACCAACCACAATTTCATCACAGTACTCACTACTTAATTATCTTCACTGTTAGACATTGGAGCCTTATTCTATCACTCTAAATTTGTCTTGCTTCATCTTCCAGCCATTGAATTTTGTTACTCTTTTGTCTACTATATTAGAGAACCCTTGATCAAAGTTTTGTTTGCCAGGAGATACTTCCAGGATGCACGACAGTCATTCACCCACACATGCAAACATGTACACCATCCTGCTTAAATTTATCTCTTTTATGTCTTTGATAAACAGATTAAAACCCTCAAGGGGGCCTGTTTCCAAATCTTTTAATCATTCTCCTGTATTTTCTACAAACTTTCTCCCATTTCAACTACAACCAAGAGCACTGCATTCCATATGGGTGCTAGCACCTATAGTAAGATCATATTGCCCCCTAATTTTAAACAAGATTTCTGCCTTTATACTTCTAACTCTCTCTTTTGGGAACTCACATTTAGCTCATTATCTACTGTGAACACTCAAATTCATTTCAAAGTTATTGTTTGACGGGCTAAAATTTCCCAGCTTGTCAGCACAGTCTGCAAGTATTTGCCTTTAAACATATTAAAGTACCATACACAAAAATCAAGATTGTCCTCACATTTTGGGAGTGTGCAAGATGATACTTTACAAATACTGAATTCTTAATAATGCCTTAATTATTTAATCCTTTTTCTATTTTAATTTTTACCTATAAGTTTCTTTGCCACCATAGCTATTGAAAATCAATGGAAAAAGCTTTCTTGAACTGGAAAAACCACCAGCAAAACAGAATAGCATGTATTTATTTCATCCCCATTACAAGGCTGATTATTATTCTTATCTTTATGGAAAAATTGTGCTGGATTGTACCTAAAAGGCTGAGAACTGAAGAATTACATCTGTGTTACAATCACATGCCCAGAAAACTGAGGTACAGCTGGTGTCTGGTGAAAGGCCAAATATAGGCCCAGCCCACAGATCTTCTGCAACAATATTTAGTTCTTAAGTCCTTCAGGAATCTTTTTCCACCTTCTCCTCTTCAAAGATCTTTTTAGCTAAACCTAGGAATTATTTTCCAATTATATAGAATGCAAAAGCAGTATTTTGTTCTATTGTATATTTGAATCTGCTTTTCTTTTTTAGGGTCAAAATCTTGCTGTGTGCAAAAGGGAACAAGAAAACATACATAGGCTAAAATGTTAGTGTGCAATGAGTACAATCTGTTTTAGCAGATTTAACATGGCTTATTTAATTAAAACAGAAATTTCTAACAATATCATTTAAATTGAAAAAAAATTAACAAAACAAAACAAAAAAAAAAAAAACAAACAAACATACAAACAAAAAGCCACAAAACCACAAACAAACAAAACCAACAAAACCGCACCTTTCCTGGTGTTTATTTTTGTGGTGTGGAGCTCACCTTTCTTGTACCCCTTTCCATCCCAAGGGTGATGGTTTCAGTCTTCCTAGAGAAAGTAGGGGAGAATAGGAGGGTATAGAAATAAGCACCTGAGGTCTTTGCTGGAAGCAATATGAAGATCATGACAGGGAATTTTTCTCTTTGATCTTCCACTTAAGGATACTTTTTTTTTTCCCCCCTCATAGCCCTCGATTCCCTCTCAGAGGCTCTCATCTAAAGCCACAGTGTGGCACAAAGGCCTCCCCCAGGCTCAGCTCTGCACCTGGGCTGCTCTGTGTCACCTGCTGACTCCTGCCTCAGTCAGAACAGTGCCACTATAGGTGATAAGAAAAGCTAAAACTGGAGAGCCCACAGGTACTACCCCTTTCAGCAGCTGTCAAACCAGATTGAACCCAGCTGCAGCCGCAGCAAAACTAGATGAGCCCTTAGACCAGGGCCACAAAAGGACTGCAACTTTTGCTAGTCATGGCAAAAATCACATTTACTGGGCTACAATTGTTTGCTGCCTCTTGAGAGTGGATTGCATCTTCTGCATTTGGATTGTGTCTGATCCATTTTTAGATGTGTTGTGGTTTCACCAGGAGAGGTGTGCAGTACACCCAGAACCAACTGCACCAGGGATAGAAACACAGCCCCACATTAGGCTCCAAAGGCAGAGCTCACAGGTTGGGATAAGAACAATTTCCTGGAAACATATAAGAAAAAAAAGAATCCCAGAAAAAAAAAAAAAAAAAAAAAAAAAAAAAAAAAAAAAAAAAAAAAAAAAAAAAAAAAAGAAACAGTAGCTGCAACGATATTGGTGACAAAAGCTTATAAAAGAGGGGGATTTTACAAGCAAAAATGCTCACAAGCCCTGATCACTGAAAACTAGTGGTGGACAGACCCACTTTCTTCTCCAACTGTGAGCCACCCCTACCTTCTTCTTGGAAGAAGAATCCCTTACTTCCACCCCTGAGTAGTGAGGTGAGGTCATATAGGGCAGCAACCTAGACAAGCCCACATGGCTTCAGGCTCCACTCCTCTCAGGTTCTGCAAGAAAAATCAACTCCATCCTGGCCAAAAACCTGGACAAGATATTACCACAATCTGCGTGAATAATAACCTTTGGAAAGCATATATGTTTTCCTAAGAATTGGCTGTGATGTTGAGAGCAAAGGAAAAGGAAATAAATACTGATTAATCTGACACCAAAAGAAAGCAGCATATAGCACTCAAAAATGTGTGATATGATAAGAAAGCCATAGGATCTTCTCACCAAACATATTTGGGAGAGAAAGTTTTCCATGAAAAAAGCTATAGACTAACACATGTCTCTTTTATTTCTGCCATATTGTAGCTGAAAGGAGACCCAATATGCTTCAGTTAAATGAGGCAGCTTTAACATGTGGAGTGAAACATCAGAAATCAAAAATGGTCTAAACACAGTAAAACTAACAGTCTTAAACTTACTTAAATTAGATAAAATTATGTATACTTTAGCTATCAAGGTATCCAGAATATTTGTCTTTATTTTTAAAAAATATATAAGTATTTTGTTAAAATTCAAACTTTCTATGATGTAATACTTTTTAATATGTATATTTAATTTCTAAATAAATATTTCAGACCAGCTGGCTGTTTCCATTTTAAACTTGCAGGAGGGCATTCATGTCTCCAGATCTGTATACCCTTCCAGCTGTATTTGTTGATCCAGTAAAAGATGCTATCTTTTTCTATGGAGATTATCTTGCTTGTGTCCTTAAAATACCTCAGCTATAATAAAACTACCATTACATTATGATGGATTTTTTCACTGCTTCTGTCACTGTCCTATTTTTTTTTTTCTTTTAAAATAAAGGGAAGATAGACCAAGGGCAAGGAACATTTGATCCTAAACTGAGAACTCCAGGCAGCCAGTACAACATACAAACTAGGAAAATGTTTTTAGCTGGTTCAGGGAGAATACAAAACACAGAAACCTACTTCATGTTAAGCAAACTGAGGGCGTAGTCTTTGATTAATTTCAGCTAATGTAAATTTACACCAGCTATATACTCAGTTCTTTCTATGGTAGGATAGTCTACCCTATTTATAGAGGAAAGAGAAGAAAATTGTATTTCGTTCAGAGCATGCTGAAGTTGTGGCACTCTTCAGACTGTGTATTTAGTCAATATGAGGTATAGCTGAGGATTGAGAGAAAGCACTGGTGCATTCCCCATGTATCCAATGGCTTTTTTAACCACTGAATAAAGCAATTTGCATCTGAGTTGTTTTATAAACAGTATTTATGTAGCTATGCAGAAGCACTGATTGTTGGCATTTGCAATGGTTCTGTTTACAAACTAAAACTTTTCAGTTGTTACTTTACAATTCCTGATGTGTAAGATTTCACCTTGAAGACCTTAAATAGCTCATATCTTAGAAATTATTCTGGTTTTTTCCTATATCTGTTATAACAGCTGAGCTTGTCCAAGGCAATCTTGCTAACAGGCTTGAAACTTCACAAAAGAACTGGAACAATGCCTTTCCTGTATGGAGGAAGGCATTCCTCCATACAGGAAATACATTCCATACATTCCTTTTGTGTATGGAGTCACAAAATTCCAAAGCCACAGGCCTTCAGGCTTTCAGAGGTGGGAGCATCACTTAAAGAAGAAGGCAGCTGATGCATCTCACTCATCGTGACTTCCCTTTGCATGTGCCACCTCACCTTTTACTTGTGATAATGTGACATCTTTCTGGCAACTGCAGCAAGGGAAACAAATATGAATGTATTTGTGTATTTTTAGTTGTCTAGAATGCAATGATTGTGCTGTCACTTTTGCACCGCATTTTGTCTCCCACGCCCATCTGTTCTGTTCCTCTGCTGCATCCTCTGCATCTTCTTTGTCACCTGATTCTCTCACTACCTCTTCTCTTCAAAGACCCAGGAGCAAGGGGACTGTCATCTGACACATGAGTTCTCCACAGACCACTATCAAATGGTGTGCAGAACACAGCTTGAGGACTGTAGTTCTCTCTTTAATTCCCCAGGTTATTTCAGAGTTTAATGATTTAATCTCAGAGATTTTAGCACAATTTTAATTTGCCTCCAGACAAATATACTTGGTTCACAAATCTGTAACACTTGTGCTGAGAATCTGTTGAATTGTTTATGTCCACTTCATGCATTCACCCATGAACACTGCCAAAGGAAAAAAGCTCAGGCCTCAGTTTGGTAGGAGATTCCAGACCAGGAAACACTGATAATGTGTTGTGGTATTCTTTTTTCTTCTTTCAAGGAATTTTGACTGGAGTCCTGAACCAAGGCTGGTAAACCAGGTGTTCTGAGAATATCTGAATTTTAGATATTTTTATTCCTTAAATATTAGTCACAATATATGCCATTGTCCCACAACTGTTATTAGTTTGCAAGTGTGAAATAATCACCTCGATTATCCAATAACAAAACAACCTGTGTCACTGATTTTTCTGGTAGGAAATTGAATAATCTCCAATAAGACTAAATCTGTGAGCAATTATATTATGCACTTTTTGAACATGTTTTCCCCCTAAAAGCTCAGGCACTTAACTATTTGTTCCTTAAAACCTTGGTTGATAAAATTTAAAAGATTTTTGCGCTAACCAGTTAAATTCAAACATTTTTTTAGTTTGTATTCTCACCTTTGTAAGGATTTCAATGCCACAATCAGATTTTCAGTTAAAAGCATTGGGAAAAAGAATTTAAAACTTTTGCTTTCATTTTCATCAAAGAAGACGCACAAACTGGGAGAACATCTGCATATCATCAGAATATGCAAATTATGTGAAATTTTGTGAAAAAAAGTAGTATTCTGTTTGTAGATTGATGTATGTTCTTTTCTCTTATCTTCTTCAACCAACCAAAAAAACTATTGACATCACACTCTTTCAGTTTTGAGTTATTTTGGAGTTACATTGGGGATGTGTACTTGGATAATAACTGGAATTTGATGTGACAATCACTCAAACATTGTGACTCAGGCAAAATTTTATTTAATAATTTCTAATGATTAGATGAATCATCTGGGTATTGAAATGACAGCACCGAATATTTCAGGTACAAAGAGGGGAAAGCAGGATAGAAAGATGACTTAATTCATGCACAGAGAGCAATAGTAGAAATTACTGACTAATTTTGCTTTCTGCTGAGAAGCAATTTTACATAAAGTGAGAAACACTCCTCAGACCATTATGCCTACTTAGGTGTGAGCATGTGTTTTGCTGCATATGAATATACCTATATAAGTCATTGTGGCAAAAAACACCATTACAAGTAAGTCTGCCCATTTCTTTCTATATCATCCTTATTTCTGATACAAGCCCCTCAGAAAATCCTAGAGTGGCTAATTTGGAGGACTGGCTTACTCTTTTGCACTGAGCTATCTGTGCAGTATGGTATATGATAGCACGTCACTCTTGAGGCCTGATGTTACTCTTTTGTAACAGATAAAGGAAAAATGAGTCTTATTAATCCTGCAGAAATTTTGCACCTGAAGAATTTTCGTGATAGGTGAAGTCATACAAAATAGGACTTTAAGATAGGACTGTTAATTTCGTTGCCAATGCAGAAAGGTCTTTCTTGAACCTAATGAACTCCATTTTGAAGAATGATATCTATCAGATAGTTGTTCTGCCGTGGTTTCACACTCTTTTGGGTTTTTTTTTTTTTTTCTCTGAAGAAAACCAGTGAATTCATCTTACTATCATTACTCATCCATTATACTACATGTTTACACCTCCATCTTAGTAGAATGGAAGTATTATTTTTCGTGGGTGTGTAAGTCCAGAACTGTGTCCTTAAAAAAATAATTATAATTATAAAACAAAAAACCCAAAATGTTGTGAAGCTGGAACACTGAAAGCAGAATAGAAACAATAACTGACTTACACAGCTTCAGCTGTAATGATGAGTTTTTTCTTTACCCTTGTGTCTCTTTGCAGATAATAGGTTTTTAAGAACTCCAGTTTTTCAGTTATACTTCCCAGGAAATTTGTCCAGCAGGCCACAACGTTCAAGGCTACACTTTGCTGGAGTAAATATATAAAAGAAAAAGCATCTTTAAAAAGATGTATTGCGTGCAGTATTTAACAGGAAAATGGCTTGCCTTTAAAAAGACATTTTGTGTTCCAGCTACAATTGTTTATGAGACTATACTTGCAAGTGAGCCAAGGGGCTGAAAGTCCAAAGGACCTCAATTTATTAAAAGAGCTCTTTTACCAAGGGAAGGACGTTATTAGATTCACAACTGAGCACACTATTTCATAAATTTCTGTAAGATTGTGCAACGTACAGATTACCAGCCAAGTGTGCAGCAGAATGTCAGGTGGCTCTACCCACTCCACCAAATTAGGGGTTGAATTGAAAACTCTGAAAATTTATTCATGTAGTTTTAAGGGAGTGTGTTTACTTGTTTGTTTTTACAATCAGCTAAAACTGTGGGAAAGAAAAAATTGTGTGGAATTTATTTCTTACATATCAGGTCTGTATTTTAGCAAGAGATAAGAAAATATGTATGCTTGTTTCACTGTATTTAATGTTTTAGCCCAGCTCTGTTTTGTCTGGCCTTGGGGAATAAGAAAGAGGATCTGCTTTTGACACAGTAAGATTAGTGTGTTCTTTTGTTGTGCTCTGTGTTCTTGCATATTTAAACTTGAAGCCTAAGTGATTGACAAAGAGAAAGGAATCTAAGATCTAGTTACAAAAGAAAATATTTCAAGTAGAAATTATTAGCACAGGGTAGTTTTAAAATATGCTTTGGTAACTAGAAGAAAAATATACAATTCCTTTGGCTATCATTCAGTTCTATTTTTCCCAGAAACTTGGCAGCACAAAGTATTTTTTTATTTAGTAGTGGTGGTCTTTGAATTACTTTGGTCAGCTTTCTGAAAGAGTTTATAGAGAGAGTTGTAAACTAAATTAGTAATAGAACTGAAATTGTGAATATACTTTAACGGCTCTTCAGGCTATCAATATTATAGAGAGCTGTGTGTTATTCTGCTTGTTTTAAAACTCATTAATGTATTGATTTTTGGTCTGATGACTCAACCACATCACTGAATTGATTTTATTACGTAATTTACATAGAATTCAGTGTCCTTTTTTAAGAACATCATGGTGAGGTTTACCAGAGGATTCTGGCAATATAATATATTTATAATTAAAGAATGCACTTTTCCTAAGCACAATCTGGACACAGAGGGAACCATTTTACATCTAGTAATTCCTTTGAAAGTCAATTTAAGTTGAGAAGTCAGTATTATGATCCATGCCAAGGGAGAATCCGCAAATATGTATGAAACAGACTTTAGCATCATATCTGAAGTCAAAAGTGTCCTAGGAGGATTTCCTGTAGAAGAGTCACATTTCTGGGGGGAATGGATCATCCCTTAAAAGACAATTACTTTCTGCTAGTAATATGCATGTGCATTTTTGTGATACAAGATACACTTTCACACATGTGTGGGAGTATGTATATAAACTCACTGGAGAAGTAAATTCTGTGGGCAGTGTTTCAGGAGCATATAAGGGCCATGTAAAGATGAGGTCTCAATAAATCAGAACCCACTTCAGTTATGCTATCAGCAGAGTGCTTGTGCAGATAGCCATAGGTCACTGTTATCCACCAGGACTGGAACTACTGAAGAGATAGCTCATCTAGTGCAGGAGGCTCCTCCTTACCCTTTCCAGGACAATGCCAGTATGTCTGACCTAAAAGTAGCCCTCATTTTATTTTATCTAAAACATTTTACCTGAGGAAACTTTTCTTACTGTGGTTGCTCAGTTTGGAAGCCTATCAGATGATCTATCACTAAACCTCAAACTCCAGGTTCAGAGGCCATTTTTTGGAGTGCAAAAGGCTTTTTGGAATTGTAAAAGGCTTTCTTTCTAAAGGAATAAGCATGTCAAGGAAGAAAGATGGCTGAAATGTGTTACACTGACACAGCAGTGTAATACATGTATTTAAAGTGGAGATTATGGGTTCTCTTTTTGTTAAGGCAATGAATGCCAGCATAAAATTTACAAATGGCTACATATCAGGGATGGTGTTTTCTCTGTATTTTTTTTCCCAGTTCCTTATAGAATTGAGACTTCTGTGACCCTACACCAAGTGAATATGTTTATGTGAGTCCTTCCAGAAGGTTTTGAATGAGTTGGCCCTATTTACAGACTTTTTTCTGGAGGAGGAGATGCACCATGGATGACTCACTTCTACCAAAGCTGTAGATACTGAGAAATTACATAGTGGAGAGAGGTTCTTGGTGCCCATGTTAAGTATTCATAAAGTAAGAAGTCAACCCTGATTTGATTTGCACTTGGGAGAGATGTTATAACTGCATCTAAGCATGATAAAATTTCTTTTGGCATTTTCTTCTTGTTAGACAAAACTAAACACCACTCAAATACAACTATCCATAGGAAACACTCTATTCTTGTCACAAAACATTTTCTTTTACACTTACTGATAAATTTGCAGTGGTTTGAGGAGTAAATAAGTTTCAGTGCCTTCCATTCTGCAAAAACAGGATCTGAAACATAAATTTTCCCATCATGCGGCAAAAGAAATCAAAATTACACCTCTCAGACTGCAGATGAGCAATATGCCAATTAGACCAAGTTAGCAGCATTGCCTTAGGTCTTCATAGAAATCCCATGTAGGATTAAAATAAGAATTTAAGCTGTCAGGTTTTCCTAAATATATGCAAGGCATATGGTTAGAGGTGACTTGAGGCATGGTCACAAGAGTAAGATGGCTGAATAGGTAGACTGTCAAACCAAAGCCATTTTTTGATGATCTCTGTCTTCCAGACATGACAATTCCCAAAGCCCATGGGTTTTTGGGGTGGCAGTAGGACAAACCAATGCTGTAACAGTCCTTCTCCAGTCAAAGAAATAGTGAATATATCTCCAGGGGATGACAGAGAATTTGTTCATGTTTTTTTGCTTTTACACTCTGTGCTGTGAATTCTAAACAGAAACATGAGTAGAGAAGTACCCCACTCTTTAGTTTCTCAGTTACAGTTTCACACTTGGAGGGTACTATGACAAGTTTGTACTTTGGCATGGAAGTACCAGGATCACAAAATTTACTATAAATATATTTGGTTAAAGCTCTTTGCTGTTGATGCACAAAAAGAAAAAAAAAATCTCCTGTGATTTTTACGAGTTTATTTTCCCTTCTATTTTCACAGGCATGCATTTGAAAGTTCAAACTGCCACTGAATGTAGCCAAACTGTCAAGGCGTGTGTCTAACATTACACAGCTCAAATTTGATACTCTCGGGTAACTTGGGGCTCTAATTATATACTGACCTAAATTTTTCAAAAGTGATTTTAGATATTTGTCCTGGAATGTGCAATCTGAGCCTGTTTTAAGACACCAAATCTTTATAGTATAAAACGCCTTTTGTACCTAATTTTATGGAACTTTTTAAGAAAAGATGAATTAGGATGATTAAGGATTTTCTCCATTCTGCCATTCTAAAATTTTTAATGGTTGTAAGTCATCCTAATTTCTTATAAATACCATCTGGGGCAAAGTTTTAGAAGAAATCTTGCACCAACATCAATAATTAGGCTGAACTGCTAAGATAAGAAAACATCTATGATTTTAAGGTGCTGAGAATTACCTAAAGCAAAAATGATACCGTGTTTTATGATTTTCCAACCAAATTAATTTTACCAATCTGTGTAGGATAAAGGAATACAACAAACTCCCAAATAAATATTGATTAATTATCTTTAAAAACCTGCAAATTCAAAATTAAATTCCTTCACTTGGGGTTAACTTATCTTATGAAAATTTTAGTTATAAATATGACTTCCTGTATTTACTGTATTCCAAATCTTATTAAAAGATGGGTTTTCAAAAAAAAGTTTTTCTCTGTTGAAATTGCACAAAAGCAATTTGAATTGCAACTTAAAACCAAAAAGCATATTCTTGGCCTGAAAAAGAGAGTTTTATATCCTAACATAACTTGCAAAATATAAGAGTAACTGGGGAAGAGCATAGCTATGATGAAAATCAGATGTTCAGCTTATGCCCCTTTAATATTTACCCATTTTTATCTTATTTCTCCAGGGGAAAAAAAAAAGGGAAGGATACTTCATCAGCCACTTTGTGTTCCTCTACTCAGCTAATAAATTAAATGGTGCATGTAGGCCAGTATTATTTATTCAAATACATATCTTTACTATGTTATTTGATCTTG
Organism: Peucedramus taeniatus; assembly: GCA_013400575.1. NCBI lineage: Eukaryota > Metazoa > Chordata > Aves > Passeriformes > Fringillidae > Peucedramus > Peucedramus taeniatus. Next base: position 44,853 of record WBNO01031361.1, on the reverse strand, counting down.
GTATAATGTAATCACTTCTGATTAAAGATATTGCTATCATCTGTTATGCTTGTAATTAATTAATCACCATTTAATTCAATTCCTATTGTAATACATTAGATGCTATCATGTGATACCTTGTTGTGCCATTTCCTATTAAATGGATTTGGTGTTAGAATCTGAAAGTTATCCTTTAAGGATCCCACCATTGGACGTTATCTCTAAAGAGTTTTCATTCTCTACGGAGTTGTGCTGCAGTTAATTCAATCAGCTCTACTTCATGTTTTTGATATTAATTATTTCATATGGAAGATTTTATAATTCACCTTCCTTATAGAAGTTTTGCAGTCAGCAAGAGTCTTCTCACTGATTTCAGTAGAGCTTGAGTCCTCCTCATCCAGCTTACACGTATTCGCAGGAATAATTATAGCCAGGCAAAACTGTCTGTCAGCTTACAGGACTCCATAATGTTACTGCTGACAGAATTGTTTGTGAGATCTGAGGCTCAGCAAGTACCAATAGTAATTAAAAAGCACTATTAATAGCCTGTGTTGATGTCTCCTTTTTTCTTCACGTTTTTATTTTTCTGGCTTTCTTTTTAGTGCAAATCCTCCATATTGTACTTTTATTTAATAACAGTAATATTCATCTGGTTATATTTCACAGATACCTCTGTCTCCATCACAAACACAGGAATTTTGGGGGTTTTATGAGTGAGTAGCTATTTTTTATTTGTCTTTTGGCCTCTTTGTGGAAAAAAAAAAAACCAACAACTATTGCATTATGTATTTAGATCATAGAATAGATGCCAGAATTGTTTGGATTGGAAGTGACCTTAAAGATCTTCTAGTTCAAACTTTCTGCATACTCATTTGAAGACTGTACTCTAATATGTAGGTAATTCTTAATTAAACCACTGAAATATGCTTTTTTCCTACTAGAAAAAAGAATTTGGTCAACTGAGTTGTAAGAGGCGATGTTACCCAGAGAACTCTTCCTAAGTGCCTGTTTTACATTATTTATTTTCAAAAAGGATGAGTAGGATTTTCACCTGTTTGCATTAACAAGCATAGGTTATCTCTCTGTCTTGATAATGACTGCCTTTAGTCATACTAGAGCATTGGAAACAGTGGATATATACATTATCTTCTGAAAAATTATGTATTTGTAAACTGAACTCCAGATTTGTACAAGTGAAAGAAAAGCAAGTTTTTTTCTGGAGAGATAATTTTGTTTCTATACACTCTAGGTATATATAACAAGGAAGCTTATTTCGTATGCACACATACCAGAATGAATTCTTACGTCCTTTGATATTTCATAGTATCATATGGCTATTCACATAACAACTCCTATGCAAGATGGTAAACTAAACTTCTTGCTATAATATAATATTGTTCAATTCAGTATAATATTTTTTTAAATCATGTCAGTTTCTTTAACTGTATGTATGCACTGTATTACATTTTATTAAACTATATTCGCAAAACAGGAAATAGATTACAATGGAGTTACATCACTTAATAGATTTAAAATATTTAATTTCTATTTAGAGGAAATAAGATACCCTGGTCAGTGCTTGGATGTGCTAATTTTAAAGCATCTGCTTATATTCTCTGAAGCCAGTACAATGTTTGCTTCAGCACTGCCCTCTAAATAAGCCAAAGTTGTCTTTTGCAGACTCAGACTCAGCTGTCATGAAATAACAATCCTGGTCATCTCAAACAGACAGCTTGTTGAAATCACTTTTTTTTTTGCTAAATTTTGACTAAATCTCAATAAATACTGCACATGCCTAGAGGTAATTCAGAAGAGTGATTTATGTTTTGTTACAGTTCTGAAGATTGGCAGCTGGTAGAATAATTTTCCTGCAGATTAGTAATGTACATACACTTTATCAATATTATATATTTCTTTTTCCGCAATGGAATAGAAACACACTTGTGTTTCTTTACTTACACACTTACAACATGTAGCTATAGGAAGCTGTTGTATGAACACTTTACTGTGTCTACTTTCTGGCAGGGGGGTTTAAAAATTCCAAGATGTTCTCATGTCATCAATTCAGACAAACTAAAATGCTTGAAAGCTATTAATTCTTTATCTGTGGTATGGACTACTTTATTTTTGTTGATAAGCTATCTAAAAACAAATCCATTATTTCACTCATGCAGTAGAGTATAAATTTCCAAAATATATGCAAAACTTCAAGATAATGTGTTTCTAACACTTGTGCTTATCAGTGCTCCCATTCACAGCTATGCATAATTCCCAAGGACAATAAAGGGTACTGGATATGGGTTTACCAAAGGGATATATAGTAATGCCCAACTACTGTATTGAACCTTAAAAAATGAAGTCTTGAGTCTTCTGCTACAGTAAAGCATAATACACAAATTCAGTTTCAGCACAAAGCACAAAACATGGGGTTATCATGACATATGGCTACTTCACACAAATCATGGCAATGTAAAAAAAAAGCACAACAGTAAGTAAAAATTATATTATACTATGTAACTTTAATTTCTCAAGCAGGTTGAAATGTTTTAAATAAATATGATAATTACACTGACAGCTTAATAGAACTATAAATCCATATACAAGTCATCACACTTCAGCATCATTTGGATCTTATCTGGCATGTATCAAGCATTGCACTTGGGATAATCTGAGGAGCTGTACTGAATGCCAAGAAATCATAGCAAAACATTAAGTGTCAGAATAAAAATCGACATGCTGCTAATACAGCAAGAATTTGGTCTTCTTTTCTCTAGTGTTAATTCCCAGGGTGTTTTATCTTTCCATTTACCTATTAAGTTTAGCGTAGATTTGCCCCAGTGTATTATAGATATATTTATGATATTAAAAAGTGATGGCTGCTGTTATGGTTAAAATGGTATGCTCTACTGCAATAGTCACAACCCAGTGACAAATACAGAGTATGTAAATGTGTCCATCTTTTGCTCCTTACTTGAGTGGAAAAGGACATGGGGATGCAATAAAGAAGCATTCATCTGTTTTTGGCATAATTCTTTAACATTTCAGGGATCTGAGAAATCAAAACCTACTATGATCTACTGCTCATGGCTGGTGCCAAGACTTGCTGGCCAAAATTGCGTACAGAAAAGAATTAAAATAACTGGTAACTGCAAAATGTTCTTTATTGCTGTATTAATAATTTGGCTTAAGCCAAGGAACCTGTGTGTTACAGCAATCTCAGTCACAGAGAAAAAAATAATCTCTATATTAGAGAGCTTCTTTTCGGTCGAGTCGTGGTGAAACTGTCTACCAACCACTAACAGGGTAAGTACTATAGGACAGTTCAGGCTCAGGAAGCAGAGAAGTTATCCAGGTTCTCCATTCCCAGCACCACTACCTACCAGTCTGCCGGGCTTGCCTTGCCCCTCTGATGGCAAGCACCAGCATCCTGCACCTCCTCTTCCAGAGGAACCAGCTGGAGTCAGATGAAGCCTAGAAAGGGGAATCAGTCATTTGCAGCAGAAGAACTGGAAAGGAGACAAAAGCAATGTTTTTCAGACACAAAATTGTAGAAAAATACCAAGCTGAAATGTCTTACCATAAAAAGCATAATTGTCCACATGGGACAATTTTTAATAAACTTTCAATGAATTTTTAAAGCTGATCAGTTGTTGGAAGGAATTTGATTCACAGATCCTTGTTCATAATGAAAGATGTTTAATATATATTGGTTTTATTTACTTAACAGGTGAACTTACACACGTATGAATTAGTATCTTCTGTTCCCTAGATGTGCCTGTCTGTGGCTTCAATTATATGCATTTTTTATTTACTATGTCTCCTTTCTCTAATGGTAGGTCTTTGTAACAAGTGCCAGCCCACAACTAGAGCTAATGAGGATGTTTTCCTGGGATGAAAATCAAACTGAGTGGATCCTCCTATAAAAATAGGGCTCTATCATATACTTGCAGTCTGAAATACACTGATCAAGGACCAATATTCTTCAGGAAACACCTGTGCAGGTACAGGTAGGGATATAGCTCTTCAAAAGGCTGCAGTAAATCTGATAACAAAATTACTACATATTCTTATCCCACATATTCTTCTTCAGCCTTTACAGGAGTAATAAATATAATTACACAAGTCTCTAGCTAAGTACATTCTGAAAATATTATGAAAAAGTATTTCAACCTTGTTAACAGAATCCACATAAAAAGAAGAAAACCTCACCATCTCATAGAAACCAGATACTTATTAATACATTTTTACATTGCATTAATTCATTACATTCTGTCAAAACTCTTGTCAATCCAAATAGGTTTAATAATTAAATAAACTATTTCATGTCCCAGTAATATCTTTAACCTACTATTAATAAGATAGAGCCTGCAATTTATGACATCTTTGTTAATCTTCCCTCTGGGATCATACTTACCATATAGTATATGTTGTGCATAAAGTTAGTCTTTTACTTATTTTTAGATATTTGCTATTGCTTTCCTTATAAGAACCTTTAAAAGTTTTTATAAGGAAAGCAATAGAAAATTGCTAAACCTAAAATCATTCTCCTCACCTGGCAAAGAGAACTGAAATGTACATTTAACCCACAAAAAAATCTAACAGTTTTAACAAAGCTTTCAGCATCTGTGGGGTGGTGGAGATAGGAAAAGAAGAGCTGAGCAAATGGGTCTAACACTCCTCAGATATAATGTCATGCTTTTTCACTGATACAGTGTGAGAGGCACATTCCCTTCCACCTACCATAAGGAGGCTAGACAGATGCATAAATCTAGCAAACCCACAGCAAGTTATAGAAGCAATCATGCACACCCAAGAGCATCTGCTGGATTTTAGCTTTTCCAAGCAAGGCCCTTCCCACCACTTAAGGCTTGCTACAACCCAGCTCCACATTACCTTTTTAAACAATCTTGGTTTTGCCCTGGACTGAACAAATGTGTCACTATACAATCCCCTTAAAACTCCCAGAAGTGTTTTATTAACCACAACATTTTATTAGCAATCCTATACAACATATCCTATACATTTCTGCTGTGGAGAGAAGTCCCTGAAGACTACATTTTTTAAGTACTTTGGCGTTTAGGTTATTTTTCAAACACAAAACTGTTTCTCAGTTTTTCGGAGACCTTAGTGTTTGCACCCTAATGCAGGTCCTGATGGCAAAACAGCAGTTTGTAAGATGGCACCCAATTAATGTTGCTCTTCCTCCAAAAAGTATTAATAATTCTTTGTTCTGGTATTTCCCCAACACTTATGTGTGTGCATGTGTATGCTTTCAAAATTCCCCCTATTGCATTTGTTTTTTAAAAAAGTACCTTCACGGGGTATTTCATTGTGGTTATTATTGCTGAATAATAGCTTTTAGCTTAAAAATTTCTTCCTCGGGTCAACTTAATAGGGCAAGGCGTACAGCACATCTGGTGTGTGGGTAGAAACACATATGCACCAGCTTAAGACAGTGAGTATGCACAGGGTGACCCCTAAGATTTTAATGCATAGCCCCGGTAAATTGAGGATTAGGAACTTTCAGAGCAACAAATTTCATGTGAAACTTTCTTCTCAGTGCCCTTCCATACCCATGTCTTTCATAATCTCTCTGACCTCTTTTTGCACTATCCTCATGAGTTCTGAGTTCTGAGGCTTAATTGCACATACTGTGGAATAACACTTTTCTCTGGTTTACACCAGCTGATCTGATCTTTTCATTTTCTACTCTTTTATTGTGAGAAGAAAAAGAATGAGGAGTGATTATTCACTTTTCCATATTGTTCATATTAATGAGTGTAGTTATATGAATGTACATAAAAATAAATGTTAACCATTCCTTCCCATTTTTTACAAACTGAACAATATTAATCAATTCAATTTCTCCTTTTGTAGAAGCAGCATCACTCCCAGGATCAAGGATCTTTAATCAGTTATGGTTTCATTGTCATTGTATTGTTTACTGCATGATTTAACAGAGTATACTCAGTTACAATTTTACTAGATTCTGGGTGAACTGTAGAAAAGTAGGATAGAGTTAGAATGCATGCAGTGTCAAAAACACAAATGTAGCATGGATTAGATTAATGGCACACCTAGTTTTATTTTTGGTTTTTTGTATTTTGTTCTTTTTCTTTGTATCTCTCCATCTTGGAAAAAAAAAGGATATTTTGTTTGTCCAAAAGAAAATGTCTACTCATGCAACATACAAACTCGGGTCCCATTAAAAAAAAACTCACCAAAAAAATGAGGATGAACTTTATTGTCTCTTTCTCTTCCTTCCTGAGAGGCCTACTTACCTCTCAAAAAAACCCACCCCAAAACCAAAAACAAAATCAAACTAACCAAGCAATTTTCTGGTGATACCAGGTATAAATTTAACACAACATGAGGAACTGTATTGATCCCAGTTTTTTCACAATAGATTCCTTTCATTCAATTTATATGTAGGTGGTGGGTGGGGAAAAAATATTTTACCAATAGGAAAGTGTGCACGATTTTCCTTTTGCAAGTTTTGTGCCAGTTTGTCATCTGCTAGCTTTCATTACGGAAGAAAATGAGGTTGATCTGAATAAAAGTTAAAAAAACTTTTCAGAGTATATCCAGTTACTTTTCCTGCCATTAACCTATCTTCAACTTCATCCTCATTAGAGGCTTTCCATAAATTTATATATTACTTCTTCCCTGTTCTTTCTTGAAGAATTTTTCTAACCAAAACACTTAATATTTCAGCTGAATATAGCTATGCTGACTCGGGGGGTCTTCTTCAATATCAAGACTCTTGTGTTCTCATAACAGAATATTCCATTTTCTGTTAGTAGATAAGCATTTAGAGAAGCTATGGGCTCTTTGATCCATGACTTTATGCTTTTGCATATGTGGCACTCAATATACTGGCTTTTATTGCCAGCATGTCACATTGCACCGCATATCTAATATGTTGCTCCCAGAATCTCTTCCAATGTTACTGCTGCTGTGGATTTTCCCTCATTGAGCCACATTCCTCTAGGTTTAATGTATTAGTGTGCTTTTTGTGAGTAGTGGCTTGCTTTGTTATTTCCTGCCACATTTCTCCCTGGGGCCTTTGCATTACATTTCTGTCCTCAGTAGTATTTGTGACTCCTCCTAATTTAGTATTTGTGCATTTCATTAACATGTTGTTTATTCTTTCTTCCAGATTGCTAATGAAGATGTTAAATAGGAGCAATCCTGAATCTGCACCCTTCATTACCCTACTAGATATTTTTCCCCTAGTCACTCTCATAATCTTTGTTTATAGTCTTTCAGCCAGTTTTAACCCACATGCTCCTATAAAATCCATTGCAATTCATTTTCCACTTATGGCTGCAAAAAAACACTGCAGGGAAAATTTCAAGAACATATGGATACAACCTTGATCCTCTGAAAGTCATAAAGATTGCTGAAATAAAATCCCATAGGTAACCCAGGATATTCTATATATCACTTACATGTCAAGAAAGATAAGATTTTAAGAATCAAAATGAGGGTGATGTTTGGGACTATGGGTATTGATCCTGCTGTATTCGTCCTGTATGTACAGTTATATTCAAAGTTATTATTGATATATTTTCTAAATTGTATGACAAAAGCTCCATCTTCAATGCAGTACATTTCTTACATATTCACATGCAAAGACCTAAAATAATATTTTCTATTTAAATTTGAGTCATTATCACATATGGTAGGTCAATAGCTAGATATCAATTTGTTAAAAACCGTATTTAGCTTTATTATTGCATGGAAGCATAATGTATGAAAAATTATCTTGTTTGTTTTTTAGCTAATACTTTGCCATTTGGAACATGCAAGCTAGGTGAGAGAAACAGATGTACTGTGGTTTGAAGCTCTGTGAGAAGATTTTCACGCAGACTACAGTTCACACCCCAGACTGAAACAAACTTAATTGTGCTCACTGGGGCAAATTGTTCCTTTGTTTACAGCACAGTGCCCTCATTGATTTCAAGCTCAATATAACAGCTATGTTTAGGCTTGTGTATAATGCTGGGATGTACAGGATCCTTTATTAAAATAGAGTACTTCAAATTTATAAGACATTGATGTTGGACTTGAAAAGGAATGGGTTTATTTAAGTCTTTTAGCATTACATGATTCCTTCTGTACAATTAAGCGGTCCATATCTATTAAAAAAAAGTCCAGCTCAAAATAGCTTTTTTTTTTTGGCACTTCAAAAGGTCATATATTAAAGAACTAATTGTTACACCGTTAGATGTTACCATTGGCTTTTTTCCCTATATTGATTTCTTTTTTTCTTCTGAATGCAAGAGAATAATTCTCTTCATTCTGTTACAGTTTTTTTTCTGATTGCACCAGTTCAGTTGACATAGACAATACTTCACTTAATTTTAGGTGTGAAGGACTTTCCTCAGGAATTTTACTGTTTTTTCTTCACAGTATCACTTTTCTCTAGATTGTCATTTAGCTCTTAGAGTCTCTCTGCTGAAGTCACTGTGGCAGATGTGTGTCACATTAGCAGCTCAGCTATGCATCTAGCTTTGAACTGCAGACAGAGCCAGCAAGAAGAGTGAAATGCTGTCCTTGCTGATGTCCCTGCTGACATGGCTAACCAGTCAGGAGTGAGTACTCAACACAGCTAACACAGAGGCCCTGTATTTGTGTAAGGCATTTTACAGTCACAGAAGTGTTAGCTAAACCCCAGAGAGGAAATCTGGTTTCTGCAGTTGTCTGTCTTGTTGCTAAATCATCTGGTAGGTCCTAATTTGGTTTCTAACTTGTCCCTCTATGTCCTTGAGCAGTTCATGGAAACAAGGATAGTCATGCATTGTGACACAGTTCTTACTGCTTTCAGTGCTAGAGAGTTTCCTACATAACTGAACACATACTTTTATGTCTTTCCAGGGTGCAATCTAAACTCCACAGACACCAGGAAACCCCAGGTTTGTGGCAGAGGCTCTGTTTCTCCTGCACAAAATGAAAGCCTTCTCCAGTCTTGAATCTTTCACCTCCTCAGACTACAAACTATTCAGTGCAAGGATTGTACTTTACACTGCAGTGACTGTTCTCTGTTCTCAGATCTCTTGCCCTTACCATAATACAAATAAGAATACCAAAATACCTTGCTGATCCTTCTTATCACATTTGAGAGGTTATCACATTTGAGTGGTAGAATCACTGGAACAAAGTCCAAAACATGAGATATGGTCACCCCAGGACAGACCATAAATTAATTGTCTGTATGCATTATCAAAATTTTTTTTTGTTATTACAATTGAGTTTTTTAACAGAGGGGTTTACAGAGGCAGCATATTTCTCACACTAGATTCCAAAATAATTTCATTTTTTCTCTGATCAAATGTACAGACTTCTTTTCACTCCAAATACTCCAGCTCCCAAGAGTATGGTGGTTCTCCCTCTGACTGTATCCTCTGTGGAACACAGCAGGATGTACAGCAAGGTCTCATCTCTGTCCTTCCTCCCAGCTGACAGTTGCAGTGAATTCACAGTGTCTGAAGTTGTCCTCCCGCTGAAGTCCATGGAGGCACAACATCCTGCTCTTCACTGCAGGGGTAAGAAGGAAAGCAGCTAGCTGTGCTCCACAGCCCAGCAGGGAACAGACTGGCTTGTGTTCATTGCCCATCCTTTTTCCACACCAGCTGTTTCAGGCCAGTGCTAGAGGGAGGATGTTGCTGTCTTCCAGCAGGTACTGTCACTGTTGCATACGGCCCTTTGGACACTGAATCCCTTTGGGACTTGCCACAGATGTAAGTCCCTTCTGCACCATCTCTTCCAATGTACTGGTCACACAAAAAATGTTACTGTCTACCTCCAAGTGCAGAAGGCCATGAGGACATATATCTAGAGGAAATATAACTCCAAGTTCATACAAAATACCTTCTCAAAGGAAAGTATTTTAATAATATTCTAAATAAATTGCTTTTTGGTTTTTTCCAAACACAGACATTTATTTAAGTCTCAAGAGGGGAACATTGGACTAACCTGGCAATACTCTGTCATAGTGGAATGGCATAAGACTCAATTCTACACTATTATGCATAGGTGCACATGTAGACACATATTGTGTATCTATCCAGACACCTGCATATACTTGTGTGTGCATGTGTGTATGTAAAATTTGTGATTTAGGTCTCTGCTAGCCAGGGAATCTCCCTAATACATTCTGTCTCACAGTGCATCCATGAACTACAGAGTCATTCTCTGAAATAATCTGCCTTGGATGCGCTACTTCCAGCAATAATTGCCAGGCAGATGGTGGTGGTAAATTAGGCAATATTATTGGTAATAAAAGTTAGAAGCTTCAGATTTTCTGAATGGCATATTCATGTAAAGACTTTCTGAAACAACATCTTTAATCACAAGACCATCATCCAATTTCATCTTTCCTCCATTTTCTGTAACATTTTACTAGTATTTGTTCTATCTTGTTCTTTTTCTAGTGATTGCTGTGGTTCTGCTGTTTTTAAATACCACCTACTTCCCAATAACTACTCTGTTTACGTATTACCACCAGTTCTCTCAACAACTGCTATCAATACCTATGCTTTAGAAAGGGAAAGCACATAAAGTTCCAGACTTTAACACACCATAATATAAAAACATTTTCAAAATAATGTAGGCAGAAATGCTTCTGGTTGCTATTACTTCCACTGCAAATAATGCCATCTGCTTATCATTATGCCCCAGTGCATGCTATCTTACATGTGGACAGAACTTGTAATGCGTTTCTGTCTCTGTAGGAAACAGCTTGAAAACTACGCCCTGGAATAATGTCATGAAGAATACCCTCTTGGCTCTTTCCAATTAATTTCTCAGCAACAATTTACAATGGAAAGCTGTAGTTAAAAGGCAACAAATACTGACTTGACCTTTTAAATTGAAATTCCCATGTTTTAGTTTTTCTGTGAGGAACAAAGAGAGCTTTCACACAAATAAAGCATGAGCAGTAGCCAGCAATAAACCTAGAAGTTTCTGAAAAGAACAGGAAATGTATGAGAAAATGCTAACAAGTTTGCACATTTAATGTTAGTATGAATGGCAGGTCACAAATCTGCAAAAGTGTCACACATTTAGATGTTGCTTTGTCTGTTATTGTTCTTTAACTTTCACACAGACCATGAATTAAATCTCACAGGATTTTATGTTTCCATGCTTAGGAATGTTTCATTCAATCTGCTATTCCAGTTCAATTATTTTTGTATTAGGTAGTACTCAAAATACCTGAAGATAGTGTGTGTGTGGTTTTTATGGCTAAACAGTCTATAAACTTGGTATGTTTATGGACTTTTATATCTGTCCTTTCCATGCCAGTGTTGTGTTTTGGCGTTTTAACAGCAGAGCTTCAACTTCTATATGAAATTCCTTTTGCAAAAGACTCAGGAAAAGAGGCAGGTCTCAGAACATTTTCAGGAGACAGAACGCCTTTAAAGTAGGCAAAGAGCTGGGGTGAGGTTTTTTTCAGTTTTTGCATGGAAAAAAGAAAGGGGTTGAATAAGAAGGAGGGAATGGGAAAAAATGCAGGTGGACAACTTTCCTAACAATTCACTGTCCTTGTTTCCCAACAATTATATTTCCACATTTACAGACTCACTGTACAGCTGACAGTGGTCATTTCTCACCAAACTGCGAAAAAGAAATTTGCTTTTTCTGCTCAGGCAAGATGAAAGGTGTACAAGGAACTTAGATTAAATACTGAATTCCAGAAGTCTGTTTTTGCTTTCTCTGTGAAACTTCCAATTTGATTCCACTTGAGATGAGGCAATGGTCAATGGTTCCTGGCGAACATTCATCACGGGCTTCAGAATGAATCAGACATTTCTCATATGGCATATCTTATATTTAGAATGTCAGAAAACAGTCTGGAAGATTTCCTGCAGGCAACAATCAGCCTGTTCTGTATCTCTTTCTAATTTAGAATTTAAAACATTTGATTTTTATAAACGCAGTAGTTTCAATGTGACAAAAATATATAAATTGTTTCTTCTTCAATTAAAAAAGTTTCTCCAGTCTTGTAGAGTTTCTGACACATATTGTCTCTTTGCTTCTGATATGCTTTAAACAGTGCAATGGCTTTTTCATGTGTTAACTAGGCACTAAGCAGTGATTTTTTTATTAAACAGTATGATGAGATTTTTGTCTAGCAGTAAATGCAATGAATCATTACCCCATATCTCTTTCACCCACAATAATTGGGTTTTACTAAATGAAATCTTTTTGAATATGTAAATGATCTATTTCTATCAAAATTAAATGGAACTAAAACCGAGCTTAATTAGCTCATATTCCAGAATGTGGCAAAATAGCTTTTCGGTATGTGAAAAACTCTGAAGTATTCAAATACTTTTGTTTTCAAAAATGGGCAGTTTGTAGACAGAATTCAAGTCACATCTGGACCAGCTGTTCAGATCAGAGCTCTACTCACTCAAAATCATGAGAACACCAAATTTAAGTCAGACTTCTCTCTGCAAAGGAACTTCTGCTGTGTTCATTTCTAATACAGAGGACTGCTAAACCTTGCCTGTGACTCCTGGTTGCATTCTTAAAAAAGAAAACCCAAAGGGATGCAAGCAGCTCTCTCTAACTGATTTGTTTTAGGCAAACTAGAATATTTCCCTGCTATCTGAGTTGAGCAGGATACTGTGGACAGTGACAGAAGGAAAAAAAATTGCAAATATTTGTGCCTACAGTCTTCCAGTGGTCATTCAGTTACTCAAGATGTGTCTACAGAGACAAGTCAAGATGTGTGTCTGAGCTGCTCATCCTTGTAGCTGGCTGGAGAGAGTCCAGCTCAGCCTGGAAGCCTCAGAGGTGGTGCAAGGCATTGGTTAATGTGACAGAGTAACCTCAGTAGAGGTTATTTCCTAAGTCAGAGCTCTGAACAACATACTACCAGCTACAGCTTCCAGACCACATCCATCTCACATCCAGTAAGCTCTGAGCAGGGACACCCAGCTGTCCATACCTACCCACTTATGTCACATGCAGAAGGCACAGACATCTTGACAATGTAATAAAACGGTGCCATTGTGGGATTAGCGTCTGTCTGTCTTTGAAAATAAGCTCCCTTGGCTTTGCTTCAGTATTAACACAGCAGCAGGGAGCCTTTGCACTGCCACAGGGTTGATAAGTACAATTGCATGCCACTGGCATGACCTACTTACTAAATGGACAATACACAAACACAAGCACTCCCACTTCATTTGCACTTTGTGAAAATAATTCAGGCAACGTATACAAATGAAGGCTATAGATTTAGTTACCCTAAATACATAAAAAGGGTCTGTAACAAATGATACCTTTGAAAATAAGTGAGGAGCTACAAAGAATTGGTAATATTTTTCAGGAGTCTAAATATATATTAAGGAAACTTACTTTGATCGTACACAGTCATTATCTTTACTTAGCTTTCATTACAAGCAATAAAAGCAGTGCTGAGGAGCTAAAGAGAAGACAATCTCTCTTTTCAGACTGACTGGATGTTTGGAAGGGGTAAGTCAGAGCCATATCCCTATTTCCTTCCTGCACAGAGTGTGAGCCACTTGGTCTCCACTTGGTCTCCACTGCACCAGAGCCATTAATATTAATCATCTGAAGCATATTAAAGACATAAACACTTCCTAAAGACTTACAGTCCTGAGATGTCTTGCTCCTTGACAAAAGATCTGATCAAACATCAATGCAATTTTGAAACTGGAAATACATGGGCTGCTTGTAAGAACACAAAAAATGGTGTAAATAAAGATTATCACAGAGAAGGGCATTAATAAACGAATATGGAAAGAAGAAGTCTGCATTCCACTTCAGAAATATGTGTCCTATGTAGGATAAAATACAAAGCTAAAAAAAAATCTTTATTACAGTAACTGTAATATTTCTTTAGTTTTCAATGTAAATATCAGAAAGAATATAAAATTGCCTTTGGCATAATTTAAAAGTTTTTCTGATAATGGCCATTCCTATCGAACAGGGCTAACTCACCCAATACAAATAATAAAGATAAATTGGCAGTCTGTCAAAATGAGATCACTCTTTGCTGTGTAACAGGAAGGCTTTTAGTGATATGGTTGAAAGTGTACTCAGAATAGAAGCTCTCAAATAAAGAAACAGAATTTATGAAGTTTTCAGTGAGAATTTGGTCTCTCAAAGGCCTTGTGCATTGCTATTGATTTTCATGGATTTGAGCTATCATCTGGGGCTCGCTTCAAGTAACTTACTTCATCCTACCTGCTTGCTGAATTTCCTATTTCACCTTGTCTTTCAGAATATAAACCCAATGAAACAGGTCCTGTCATATTAATACATTTGTTTAGTTCATGCTTCCCAAGGGTCCTTTACTGAAAGTCATGTAGACAACAGTGCTAGCTGTGATTTGCCTCGCATTTTCCTATACTCAAATCCAAGACTGTTTCCTAGCAAACTAGCAAATCTGGAACTAAATCACTAAGACTGCAGAGAGAGAAACAATGTATTAATATCTATCCAAACCACCAAAATAAACAAAAATCTCATATCTGTCAGAGTAAAGGAACTCTGCTTTTCACGAGGAGAACTCTCCATCTTACAGCAAACTGAATTTACCAAGAAAAACCACATTGAAGCATTTTCAATGGCAAAGACAATATGATCAAACACTAAAATTCCTTAATCTAAGGAGAAAATCTGAATCCCTTAAGCAAAAGTTGTTAAAAAGAACAGTTCCTTTCTATGGTGGTGTGCAGGCCTTTAGGAAGCCACCCAAACACAGAGGAAGGTATTTTTACAAACTGACTTTTGTCTAGGGTGGCCACTGTCTTTCCATGGACTCCGTCTGCAGTCAGCAAAGAGAGAGATGCCTTCCAAATGGCAAACCAGAGCCAGAGCCAAATTAGAGCTTTTAGAGGCATATTATTAGCCTTGGGCAAAGGGAGAATACTCAACTGAACAAGAAGCAATGGGACAATAAACTTGGAGTTTTGTTTCCCTCATTTGATGCCTTTGTTAATTCTGTTAAAAAACTTGAGCAGCAAACAAAAGGAGTATCTTAAGTCTGGAGTACACTTGTAATTTTCCATTCTAAAACCTGTCCTATTTTCCTCAACCTGCAACAATTGTTTTTTTAACATTTGTTGTGGAAATCAGAATTTTAAATAAGCGTTTATTTCTTTTGGTATATCAAAATGAATAAAAGGATAAAATGGTCTTAGTTGAAAGAACACGACTTAATACTAGATCCTTAAAATGTTAAATGATCTCTTAAAATTCTTTAACTTATTTCTAGTTCATGAAATGAACCCTAATTTCCTCCAAGTAGCAACCCAACGTGACAAAGTATACAGTGTGGAAGGAATCCCTCTTGTATTTAAGGCAGCAGATAAATTAGTCAGTTGTAGTTCAGTACCAAAAAGATTGTTTCCTGACTGAGAAGCCAGACACATAAACCAGACTGCCTAAAGATCTTCTGATGAAGATATTTTGAAAAGTGGAGAGTCTGCATCAGAAAAAGAACCTCCCAATTAGAATTGCCATCCTGTAACAAGAAAGCCATTTCTGACTAAATCATTCTTCTTTGCTCTAAATAGAATGGCCTGAATTTCCTACATACAAGCTATACTTTACTTATCAGTATGCATGGATTCATGTGGATAACTCCTATTAAAACTAATGGAAGTTAAATGCATCAGTCCCTGAGTATTACTATTAAAACACACCTGACTTTTACCCATGATTAGCATTAACATTAGACTTGCTTCATTGTCTTCAGCAGTCAATTGTTAGTAATTTTAAGTGTCAATAATCATTATTCACCTTCTCTAAAATACAGTGGTTAGGAGACAGGGAATTTTCATTCTTCAGCAAGTCATAAAGCAGAACTAGTCCTGAACACTGTCTCTGCAACAGCAGAGAGACATGGGATGTCTCTCTTCAAAACATTGGATGCTGTAATGCTGGTGAGCACTTTTTCAGAACTGTGTGAGCATTTCCAGGAGCAGGGTGATTGGAGGTGAAACTGGAATGTGTGCATCTATCTTCATGGGATGAAAATTTTCATGGATTAGTAAAAGAAGGGTGTTTAGAAACTTTAAGTGCTTATGAACATTTTAGAAGTGACTAATATTGGGATTTATCTGTTCTCCAGCTAATCACATTCTGTCAATAAATAAATAAATTGCTTCAAACCTGATTTAATTTAAACCACATGAGTTGAGAAGGGTTTTCCCTTTAACTGTAAATATTGGATAAATATACCAAAGTGAGGCACAGACTCAGTTTAACACCCAGGTGAAATCACTGATGCCTGTGAGAATTCAGTTTGTGGTCCATTCTAAGGAAAAAGTGTGTTCAACCTGAACAACTGTTAACATTGAGAGATAATTACAGGTCAGAGGTTTCGCCACCACGCACCCAGAACCTGTCCTTTTCCCCTTTGATTGGGGGGTGCAAATGTGACCTCAACAAAGCCCCCACTGTTTTTGTAAATAGCCATTTCTTTGGGTCATTAGCCTTTAACATTTTCACATCTTTAACTTCTTAACATTTTCACTCCTTCAACTTCTCCCATCTTTCTTGACCTGCTGGCCACACTCTTCCGAAGTACCTCAGGATACCATTGGCTCTACCGGCCGCAAGGTCACACTGCCAGCTCATGGTCAACTGCTCATCCCTCAAAATGCAGAGCTGCTCTCTAGAAGGTGAGCCCACAGCCTGTGCTGGTACTTGAGGTTATTCCTCCCCAGGTGCAGGGCCCTGCATTTGTCCTTGTTGAACCTCACTAGGTTTTTCTTCAGTGTCTGTTCCATTGTAAAATTCTTTTGTTTCCTTACAAATTCAAGTATGCGCATCACCTGCTTCTGAGATTTTGCAAAGTACATGACTTCTTAAAAAAATCTGTGATTAAAAAGGACTTTTTTCTTTAAATAAAATGTATTACAAGTTACAAAAGGAAAACATCATTTTTTTTTATTTTTTAGCTGTAGCCCAGAGACAGATTTTTCTCTTCACAAAGTAGAAAATTGAATTATTCTGAGCGCTTTCTCTTTCCTCCTCTTATCCTCTCAACTTTCTACAAGCAATGGAGCAATCATTAAAAAAACATGGAGTCTACAAAGATGAAAAAAAGAAGATGTTGTGTAAAGCTAAGAGGAAGGTTTAATAAAAACATTGCTTATACCTTTTTCTTCTTTCTTTTATTTTTTTCTTTCAAGCCAGAGACATTCATCCAGTAATAGAATCTGGAAACAGAGCACAAATCCCATCCAAGAGGCAGAAAATGTAATGATGTTAAAGTCTGATGTTCATGATGCCTCTCAGTTACTGAATGGCAGCAGTGGCAACTATACAGCAACAAATACCATGCAAGGAACTATTTTTAGTGAAGGGCTGCTTCAGTGCATGATACATAAATATAAATATAAATGCCCTCATTTGCAATAAATATTTAAACATTCTATTAAAAAAAAAGAAAAATTAAAGAAACACAGATTTAGGCTCCATTATCATTATTTGTTTTTAAAGCTAAGATTACGTGTCATTAAGCTGGCACAACTGAAAAAATGTTGCTGGGGCAATTCTGTCCTCTTCTGCTTTTTCTTCTTCTATGTAGCAGTGCTTTTCTTTTCTATGTAGCAGCACTTTTTACCACTTAACATTTTCTGTCAGCTCTGATTCTTAGCAAATACATACATAATCACATTTGAAAAAAAGGCATATTGGTGCATAAGATGCAAGTGATAGAGGGATGAAATTCTCTGTTGTTTAAATCCCTATCACTTAATTGCTTTCCACAGAGTTACATCACTTTGCCCCTGCTAAAAATCTGGCATCACAGTTTTAATAAAGTAGAGGCAGAGCAAAAATTTTCTGAGAAAGAATAAAAAAAAGTTGTGATGGAGTTCTCCATGTTTGCAGCCTTGCCAATAGTTACCCTAACCTTAAATGAAAAGGAACTTAATTCTCTCACTTATTGTAAGCTGGGAGGGAGGGAGAGAGGCATGGAATGTGCTTTCTGTATCTATAGGTAGGGTAGTTCAGTGTACAGGCAGATGCTGTTATTTCCTCAGTCCTGGACTCATCTCTGCTTTGTGCTGCAGAAATGTAGCGTAGTAAGCAAATTAGTGGATCAAAGCTAAAATTTAGACTAAATTTACCTCTAATCTTAGTCACCTACTCCTCTTCTGCCCTTTGTATGAGATCCAGCCCCATTCTCTGGCACCCAGCTTCCCTGTGCCGCAGCTGGGCAGAGGCAGGAGTCCCACCCCAAGCTGCCAAGACAACAACACAGCAGCAAACCTGTTCTGGTCTTCTTCTCTGGCCTCCAAAGTCATGCTACTCTGCACTGTGATCAGAGCATTCAACCCTTCCTAAGACAGATTTTCTTTGTTCTTATTCTTTTCTCTTAAAATACAGGTAGCAGAAGCAAAATACAACCCCAGCTCCCACAACACAGTCACATGGAAGAAATATTTAGTGCATTTCTTTGCATGTCCTGAAACTGGGAGAGTTGATCTCATTCTGGTTTTGTTTGTCTTTGTATTTGTACTTGTTTTTGTATTTTTTCTTACCAGTTGATCCAGATATCTATTTTTGAAGATGCAATAGGGCAACAAATCAGAGCTCAAGTCCAATAGTTCTTCAGATAAGGGTGGGCTAAAGTGCAGAAAGAAAACCTAGTGAGTCACCAGTCTAGAAAATAGACACAGTGTGAAAAAATAAGTGAAGGAGGACATCAGGATCACAGGATGGGATCTACATTTTATCCACTGAGTGTCTACAAACAGTCATGTAAAATTTGTGTCCCCTATAGATATTACAACATATTTTTGACCATTTTGTGAAGTTATCTGCCCTGTGAGCTAAATTCTGAACATTTTTGCACACAACTTTTAAATGAGCCTAAATCAGTTTAAGTGAAAAGACTGAAGAGCTTTTGATCAGTTCAGTATATGAGTTGCAAAGATGACATTAGACTCCTTCCTTCAAAGCCTTAATTTGATATGTTACAGGTACCACAGAGAAATCAGCAATTAAAACCAAAGCTGATACTTTCAATATGAGAGGGGAGAAAAGCTAAATACCGTCTGAACTGCACTGTTTTCTTGAAAAATGAAAAATAAGACACTGCAGGTTTGCTTTCTTTGCTCTTTGATGTTGTGTGTCTTCTTTAAAAAATTAGAAAACCTCCCATTATCCTCTGAACAAAATTGAGTACTGGCCTCAAACCCACTTTATTTTCCTGAGAGCAAATATGATTATATGGATAAATCCAGTTGTGAACTTAATAAGCTTTGGCAGAAAAGGGACTGAAGGAAGGTGAGCAACAGAAGAAGCCAAGAAAAATACCCAAATTAACCTTCAACCCTTTCAGTGACATCTAAAGATGCTAAAGGAAAGTTTGTGAGTTAATTTCACAAGGATGTAGCTCTCCATTAGTGTAAGCAGCAAGAGGGGAATTATAAAGTAATATAAAATATATTGTAGAGAGAACATTTTAGAGAACATTTCATAGAAGCTCTTTTTTGACCTCTCTGTGAGCCATCATTTGTAGCTCAGCTATTTTGTTCTCTACTCGAAGAAGCATATGTTCTGTGGAGGGCATCCCACTGGACTGAAATAAGCAGAGCAAAGTGGGAACCAGCTTGTCCATTCCCAAAAGTCATTTTAAGGGGATGTTATTGTGAAAAAACTTGACCTAACCACATTAACACCCACATTTCTGGAACACTGAGGGACCAAGTCCAAAAGAAGTATAAGGTGGAAAACAGGAGAGAAACTAAAATTGCTGCAATTAAAAATTGTATGCCAATGACACTAAAAAATTGCAGTCTTTGCTGTGCTTCTCAGAGAAGACTTAATGCCCAGAAATTACTCTTTGGGCCACTGCTGTTCTAATAATAATGCATGTTCTCACTTATAGGATAATCTCATCTATTGTTTTTAATTGAATCTGTAATTTAAAGAGAGATTACTTAAGGAGTCTAATTACTTGGTGATGATGCCTATCTCCAATTAGCCATGCTCATGTTTGGAAATAGACACTACCATTTACCAGCAGCAGTTTGGGGGATATTTTGCATTATAATGTTTCTCACATGTACTGTATGCAATCTTTGTCAACATAGCCAGGAGGGAAAATATACATTAACTTAGTGAAATAAACTATTAAAAATTGTGTACTCTGTCTGCTTGCCAACTGCTTTATATCCACTGGTACTTGTTTTGAATGCTATAAACAAAATAATCTCACTGCAGAGCAGATAGAAGGATGGAGGAGGCAGAAATCAATGTCATCAGAGCTTACAGCAGGTTTTTCTTTCATGACAATTATAAGTTGGGGAATCACACTTTATCTGAGTAGGTTTGGGGTAAAGGGTTAGGGAAAGATCCAGCCATGATGGAAAGCATTCAGTATGTTCAACTGGAGATAATTCACATCAGCAAACCTAGTGGGAGAACTAAAAGATAAAAAACAGGTGGGGAAAAAAACCAACCCTTAAGCAGGTTGCAAAGCCTGTGACTGCCATTGCCTGAGGTGCCTGTGCAGGGTGGGCTCTGCCCAGCATAGTTATTCTGCCTCTTTTCGTATTCATGAGTTTGCATTGTCGCCTCCTGGTGTAAGGACCAAAGGAGGCCTGGCAGCCTGGGAGCATCACAAGGGAACAAGAGGAGGAAATAAACAATTCTAGAGATTTACTGTTTTCATTATTCTGAAATGATAGGGACTGAGGGCATCACCTCTCCAGCCTTTCAGCAGAGGCTAACATCAGATCTGCCAGACCTGCCATGGCAATGGTCCCATCTGGCAGTTCTGGACCACTGGGACACACTGTGCAGTAGAAATTAGATATTACGGAAATAAGCAGGTTTTAGGTTTTTTGGTTTTTTTTTTTTCACAAATATGTGCCAGGCTGCCAGGTCCCAGACTATTGCAGTAATAGGCAGGAACTCTGTGAGGATGGGTGAGGTGAAGGTGCAATTGTCCTTTTCCCACAGTTAATCCACCTGTATCAGTACTGACTTCTATCCTCTTCCAGTAAGCATCTGCAGTGTCAGCAGGTACCTCCATGATAATGGGTTCAATTTCCAGTGGCTGTGCCTTTGAACTGCTTGCTTTCTTCTGCGTTAAGGTGATTATTGTTGCCATAGCTACCACAGACTGCTATGAAACCTTTGAAGAATGTAACCATATGAAGCCAAAGTGCTCCCATCACATCCTCAATACCTACAGAGATTCCAGGGGTGTTCCTACAGGGTTTCACTAGCCAGGTTCCTTCCCCAGGGAAGCATAACCCTGGCAAACAAGGGCTATATGAGCATGGAGAGAGCTGAGCATGTGCTTTTTCACAGATCATTGGAGATTCCCCTGCTTCCTTTCTCACAATGTGTGCCAAGGACACATCGGGAGATCCCACATAAATCTGCATCAGCTGGGTGGTGGATCTGGATTTCCCAGGCACTTCAGTGCTGTTCTTTGCTTTTACTAAGCAGTTTGCTTGTGCTGCAATCAGTGCTGAGCTTAGGGCCATTTTTCTCTGCTTTCTGTTGCAGCTTTGCACCTATCTTCATTGAGACTTCTTGGGCAACAGTGACAACAGAACCTACTTGAAACACTTGATTTGTCAGTGGGTTGAATATTTTGCTCTAATGCCATTCCTGTGATGTGTGACATGGGCACACAACTAAGAAACACGGGAGGTTGTAAGTAAATAATCAGTCCATCTTTGTCCCAGAAAGAAACAAATAACTCACAACAACCTGAGTAAAAACCAATCCCTCATGTTATCACCTCTGTCTCTATCACTCATTTGATTCAAATCAGCACGTCTCCAGGGGTTCTTCCATATGCTTGCAAATGTATTGGAATTTTGTATTAAAAGCTATCATTTTCTATTGACAAAACCATGTAGTAACGTAACAAGAAGCTCATGGATTTGTGAAGCTCAGAAATCATCAAAATGTAAGAAGACACTATTGCATCAATATTTATAAGCACTCAAACCACTCTTGCAAGTATGCTTCCACTCTTCTTACTTCAACAACCTCTTCCCCAGAGCAAGACAGCTCTTCCCTCTCTTGCATCAATTTCACAAGCTGTAAATAATGGGAATTACATTCCTTCCCCATCTCAGTAAAGGTCTTAAAGAGCTACAGAGGAAAAATTTGTATTAATGGAGGCTGCTACTGCCATATGAAAAGATTAAAAGAAATTGCTTCTTATTTATGTGGGTTCCATTTGTTGTCAAAACCCTAATTTTTGTCATCCCACACAATATTGAAAATTATATCTTTTATATTATATATTTTCCACTGCAGAAGCCCTAAACCCTAATTGATTCCTGGCTCCAGTGAATAATATCAGGTTGGGTAAGTGTAGGAAGCAATAAGAGCGTAGTGTAGCTGAGATCAATACAGCTTGCTTCTGAGCTCCACAACCAATCTCTTGGCTACATACGCTGATAAATAGACAGCACTGCCCCTCAGCTACACACCATTAGCTATGCTTTTCCTCAAAGTGTCAGAAAGTAAGTGGTATACCTAGCATTAGATCAAAAACAACAAAAAGGTTTTGTCATTCTGCTGGGGACACTTGGCTGGCATCTGCATTAGTTGCAAATGCTATTAGTAGCTCATTTATCTTGATTATTATTCTTCACACAAGTCAGAAGTGCCTTTGCAAGCATTTGTAAAAGCAGCAACAAGATGAATTTTAAATTTCAAATGTTCCACTCTCAAAAAATAAAACAGCTTGAAAAGAAAATAGGTTTACTGCAAACAAAATAAATATACCAAAAAAACAGCACTGAGCTTAAAGTATTCTAGTATGACATCAAAATCCTGAACTGTGCTTTCAAAAACCTGGTAAAGTATATTTTCAGATGTTAATCTTTTAAAACTACATTGGCATTTTTCCTACAAAAAAAAAAAAAAAAGTGGGAGTGAAATAACCAAGTTACAGATACTGTGTTCTTTTTTTAGGTTCGTAAAATCTTCTCAAGGCATCTAAGGCATAGTCAGTAGTTTCACAATAAGATAACTGAAAAGAAATTCAGTTCACCTTCATAAAATAAGAAAAAGAGTTCAAAGATCAGAAATGTAATGGCAAGTCCTTCAAAGGATGCATACACAAGGCTGTATATACCGATAGCTTACTAGAAACTCGGCTTCCCCTCCTTTTCCCATTCCCTCTTTGATCTCAAGCTAAACATCAGAACCCAGCTTTTAAAAAGACTTCAAGTGCCTTTCATATTCTCTCAGCTGCCTGAGGAGCAACAACTCCCGCATCTTACATGAAAGAATTTATTTCTCCCTAAAAATAACTTTAGTTTCAAATGCCCCCTGCAAAGAGGTTGAAATAATTTATCCTCAACTCTGTGAAGACAAAAGAAGGAAATTGCATGGGTAAGCCTTTACCTACAGCAGGGAAAAAGGCAGAGAAGTCATTACAGGTCTGGCTGGAGCAGTAATGGAATAGTTCCTGCTTGTCACTTCTGTAAGAAGGAAGCACAGTTCAGATGTGGCAACCTTTGAGCCCCTCGCACCAGATCATTAACATCAGCCATGCTGGCTGAGTTGCTATTGGGTATAATCTAGAAATTCTTACCCTTCAGGTGTTTTCTGGGTTACCCCCTCCCTTACTTCCTATAAATGCTGAGAGCTCTGTGACTTTTTGCTCATTTAAACTATTAATTTTCATCACTTCTCAGCTAACATTGCTCTGGGTTATGTACATAGCATAAGTTTTGCTTTCAATATTAATTTAACAGGCAAGGTCTGCAGGTTCCATTGCTCACAGACAAACTTTGCTTTGCTCATTCTTTTTTGTGTCATGTCACAAGCCCGGATAGGGAGCACTTACAGGGAACACCTACAGGTGATGAACAAACCTCCAAGCCCAAATTCAGATCAATTACCCAGACATGGTTCGTGACCTCATGTGCAATAGAGCGGCTTTTTGGATCTCAGGCCTGTAGATGCATGAGAGATTTCACCACTGAGATTTGGCCTGGTAGACCAAGAAAATACCATCTCTCCAGTTACTTATATATTCCATTACATCAGCATGTCTGGTGACAACCCCATAAAAAGTGCTGGCATAACAAAAATTACAGAGCTTTCAATTACAATTTCAGAGGTTTTGGTATGTTTTTCCTCAAAAGGTCTCTTCATTCAGACATCAATAGGTTTTTGTGCAGAGGCCTGAGTGTCTTGATGCTGTGAAATTTCTTCCTAAGTAGAAAACAATAAGACAGAACTCATAAAGAGTTACATGATGCCGTTTTTAAATATTTAAAACGGAGAGAGATCCAGATTTTGTCATGATTGATGCTGCAAATATGAGGATATGCAAAATGTTTTGACATTTCTAGCTTAAGCCCCATTACACATCCCGTGTGCTTTCTCTCAGAGGTGCATTTTGGCATGAAAGGTTCTCTTCCCAGCCAGGAGCCAGATGGACCACTCCATGAGCCTTCACACTGTAAATAAAGTTTGGCCCTGAAAAGACTAATGATTGTAATAGGGACGCTGTTGCAGGAACAGATAATATTTAAAAAGAAAAAGATAAACATTAGTTTTAAGCTGTGATTTTATTAGAGGCTTAGGCTGTCCTTTTACTTGCACATGAAAAATATTTTACATAAACAGGTAATATGGTTTACATGTGCCCGTACCAGATTCTGTGTCTGGGGACTTGCTAAACTCTTGTCTGTGTAGCAGCACAGAAAGAAGGTTCACACATGAGAAAAAGCTCACTTGAAAACTCACACTAACTCACAAGATGGCCCTGGCTTGATCTAGGCCATCTTGGAGCATTAGCCTGAAACATCTGCACTGCTAAAGGAACCACAAGGTCCAGCCCAAACCACATCCCAGAGTGGAAAGTAAATGAAACCTTCTAGGCTCTAGATTTTGTGCCAATTGACCTACTTGGCACAATTTTGAATGCTAGTAGTAGACTATGACTGCTTGTCTAAAACTGAAGAGTAGAACAGGTTGGTACCACAGAGAAGTGGGGGGATTAGAAGGACCTCAAACAACCTTTAGGTAGCATTATCTTGACTGTGATCCATGTACCTACAGAGATCCAGAAAGAAAGAAAAAGAAACAGAAGACTGTAATTTTCCACCCCCTATTGCAAATTAAAGACAGTGACTCCAACCCAATCTTAAAATTCACTTGAGCTTAACAAGAAAGCTGCCACAAATACAAAGTGTTTTTACTTATCTGTAGCATTTAAGATTCTCAAATATTATTACTTTCATCTATAACAGATATATAGAGAGGACAATGCTAAAACTACTACACAATGTTATTCAGCATAAGTATCTTGCTGTTAACACATAGCTTTGATTTTCAGAAAAAAATTTCCATTTTCTTATCTTTTTTTAGCATTTATGAGGAATTTTAGCCATGCAGGTCCCACATAATGAAAAATATAATTTATAATAACTTTTCTTAAATATAGGGAGGCAATCTTGAACAACAAATGTTCCAAACTCACACTCATTACCACAACTTCACTATTTGTCTAGTAATTTTTTTTGCAATGTGACCATAAAAGATGGCATGCTTTAAAGGTTGTCATGCTTTAAATAGAAGCATTCTTCATTACCAGACAAAAACTCTTTCAAGAAGGTCTTCATTAGTTACATGCAATATGTTTATGATAGATTCCATGTAGCATGGGCATATGCACAGTAGCAAATTGTCTTGATACTCTTGGCTTTGACAATCATTTTAACAACATCAGAAAACTCTTTAGAGTACTCAAATGCTGATTGTGGGGTGGGTTTTTTCCCTTTTAATTACTTCAGCTTCCCATTTCTTCTAAAAACAATGGGACGCTTAAAGCATAAACATAGAGGTTTTATCGTGTCTCTCACTGCTTTTCAGAATAAAAATTCTTTCAGAGAGTCCTACAGCCAATTTCAGACCTACAAAGAAGCAAATCAATACCACTAAAGCCAACGGTATGATCACACTGGGAGTGGATATGGTCCTTCTAGATGAAGACTGGGGATCTTCTGGAAAGATGGTTAGCTTGTGAAAATTGCCTCCTTATTAATCAGATAATGTGACATCAGTAGCTGATTTGCCCAGGCCCTCCACAAAGGAGATCTGTGAGGAAGGAGAATGGAAGTCTCTTCAGCTCAGGCAGCAGGCTGCAGTGAGCAGCTGTGCAGTGAGCACAGTCCTTGCTGTGTTTGACCCTTCTTTTTTACAAACCCTCTCTAAACTCTGCTAACCTGGAGCTGAACAGAGAGGCTATGGCCCCTGCAGAGCCCCTGCATTTCAGCCTTTAGGTATTTGTCAGCTGGTGGACTGGAGCATCCAGGAGAGTCACAGGGATTGCTGGAAGGGCCAGATTATGGTCTACACAGGAAGAATAGGCAGCTCCGTTCCTGCTGGTCCCTCCCCTGTGTCTCTGTCATTCCCATGCCATTATGGCACCAAAAACATGTGAGAGAATTTCAAGTAACTGGTGATGGCATCATGCCAAACTTGAATACCTGAATAATAAACAGAATAAACAAAGAATAAATAATTTTTCTATTAAGAATCCTGTATTCAATATCACAAGGGTATTTTCTTCATATCAACTCCTGGATTTTGAAGAGAGAATTTGCCTGAGAGTTTTCTTCTGTGTTTTTCATTGATACCTGAATGAAATAATATCCAATTTTGCAGAGAAGCATCAACCTGTATAGGTAATGATCAGTTGGAAGTAAGGACTGGTTTCAAACCAACTTATGAGATGTAAAAAGGATGCACAAATCATTGTAGGAGAAGTGGAATGAAAAGCAAACTACTTCTCAGGTATCTAGAGATGTAGTCTAGTGGAGACTTCAAGTGCCAAAGTGACTAAGGCTGCAAACAACCTGTCTCAGGAAAAGAAAAGTCTGTTGGAGTGATGAAAGCAAACCTAGAACATGAAACAATCCTGGAAGTAGACTAAAGAAAATACTCTGACCTAGAAAACACTGTAAGCAGAACTGCATTTTTTTCTCATTGTAGGCTTGGACAGAACCCAATTTTTTTTTCTGTCATTCTGAAGTGGGAGGGGGAAAATTGCATGGCAGCAAAAAACAAAGGTTCTTCCCTATTCAGATTTGAAGTTAATTTGGAGAGACAGTACTTTCAACTGACAACCAATGTAGCTGGGGGTGTGGCTGATACAACTGCTACCTTTCCTGGTAGTTGAACGTTTCTAAGTGGAACAAACATTCTCTTTTGAGCACTGCAAGTATCAAACATCAGTGGTATATATACAAATCTTGTTTCCAGGCTGCATGGGAGCTGTATGAGTTCCAGATACTATTAGTGATCATGGTGTGACAAGTTTGCTCTCAAACACTCAAACATGCCCAAATATCCATGAAGATATGGTGGGTACTGGGAGTAGTGATGTAAACATGAACAGAAGTCTCTGGGTTTTACTGCTTGTTATGGCACAAACCAAGTAAATCATAATATTTGGTATTTAGTTTCCCTTCTTCCCATCCCTTTCTTTGAAAGACTGCAAGGAATTTCATATTTCATCAACAAACTCAGCAGTTTTAGAATTACAACTTGATCTATATCCCAAATACATTGCATGTTACTGTAATGGCCTTAGCAAATGAGAACTTTCCTCATGACAAGAAAATTTTAAGAGCTCCTCCGCATACTACATATTGATCAGCTGTCTCTCATTTCTCAGTTAACAAGTTATAGTGACTTAAAGTGGGAGAGGTGGTAACAGCCTCTTTGGGAGCTACTGTGGTTTAGTTTTAGGTAATTTTTCTCTCTCCAGAAGTCTTTCTTGAGGACTTTGATAATGCTCTGCTTTCTCCTTCTCCTCTTTTAATCTGCCAAGAGAATTAATAGATGGAGCAAATACCTAGGTGTTAGATCACTTTCTTGGATTCTTAAAGGGGGAGGAATCCCTTACCTAAAAAATTCACCCTACTAGCTGAATTTTGATATATCTTTCCCTGCTCCCCAAAAATAACAGCTTTTTCCATCTGAAAAGGTTTAAAAATTTTGACCTGCCCTAGCAGTGAAAGATCTTGATTTTTGGCATAATTTATCTGGTATCCATCACCTTTATCCGGTACCTTTATCTGGTATCCAGATTTTTGGATCTTTGAAAGATCTTGATTTTTGGCATAATTTATCTGGTATCCATCACCTCCTATGAAACTAAAGTCATTGTATAACGTGGAATTCTTGGATAATGTGGGTGAAATGTCTGCTCCTGGAACTACAAATGAAATAAGTGCTGGTCCCAGTTGCTAGACAGGGTACAAATATACCTGTTTTTTATTGAGGGCAGTACCTTGTAATCATTTCTCAATATCTGATCTACAAGTGGCTCTTATTGTCAGCACTATTATATGGTAGAGAATTTGGACACTTTTTCTCTAGCCACTTAGGAAAATGCCATTGCTTAATTAGAAGCCTTACATTGCTACAAGGAGAAAAGTATGGTGATGTAAGAGTAGAAGTGCATCTGGATAAATCTATAACAGTTCAGCAACAAGGAGGGGCATAGCAGGATATTAAATCCTGTAAAGCAAGGCTGCTGTGATGTTGGCTTTCCAGTTTAGGTGACCAGTCTTTAAAGTGGAAAAGTAAGCTTCAAGCTGGTAAGACCCATACCAAAACCATGCTCAGACCAAAGTATTCAATGTATCTGAGCAAGCAGACAAACACCACTTGAGAAGTGACAGCTTCCAAGAGCACATTCTTCTCAGGGGACTTTGATTGCTGTTCAGTTCAAATGATGGACTGCCTCATATAGTAGCTTTATTACTGTTTCCAAAACCAACAAGTTCAACTTATTTGCTCTGCACTTCCCTTACACTTCAAAAGATTTCCAGGGCATGGATAGGCAATATGTGTATGTACAAAGCAAAGCACATAGTATTATTATGCAAATGCTAGAGCAGCTTCCTGGGCTGCTAGACCCTGTGGCCTTTGGCAGCTAACGGCAGGCATAAATGACAAGAAAATTCCAAATATAAGGCTGAATTTCTCCAAGAACATAATACCTTAAAAAAATCTAGCCTCATAAGTTTATTTTGCATGACATTCAGATGTGTAGGTACAAGAGATTATTTGAAGCCTGCATTGTGAGCTGTACGACTTCTAGTTATGATGAATCATCTCTGTGTGTTGTGGCATTTATAAACATACTGTTTCTGTCACTTTCAAACTAATACTAATGTTTAATAATTGTTTCTGTGCTTGTAGCCCACAGCAAACATTAAGCAGTTTGTTTAACCCTCTTTTGTTAGAGCTGTGTAAATCTTATTATCTTGTGTACCTTGAACGAAGATAAGTATAGACAGTTAACACCATGGCACAGTCAACATGCAATAGCCAGTTAGAACTGTGATAGAATGACACTGTGTTTCAGTTCTTCTAGATTCATAGTCTGGAATAAATTGATGCAAAATCCACTTAAGATCTCTCCAATGAAATAAAATTTAAAAAAAAAAATCATTTCTACGTAGAAAATCATAGAGAGAAAAAAATGTTCCCTATTTTTACAAAAAAAAAAAACAAAAAAACACCACAATATTTTGTAGATGATCAATACCAGGAACTGGCACCTCTTGGAACTTCTAACTTTAAGCCCCAGGTTGAATTGGAGACAAATGATTGTGTTCACTAAGCAGTCACTATACCTAGGTGAACATCTGCATCCAGTGTGTGCTTGTCCTACTTAAAACTGTCAGTTCTAAAGAAGATGGATGATTAGCCTACCTTGTTTATATTTCACTATTAAAGGCACAAAAGGAATACGCATTAATCACTGACCTGATACAAAGTCTGGCATTGCACCCTGAAAGAGAAAATCATTATTTTAATTGGAACTAATGGCATGTGGCCATGATAACTCATGGCAAGGCACAATATTAATGTCACTTTGTCTGGTGGAAGAATATCTTATGCCCACTTACAGTCTGCCACAGGGTCAGCTCAAGTGTCTGTCTTCAGGCCAGATGCACAAAAAAGGCTTTGCTGCTTTCTATCCCTAAAAGAGCAATTTGAAGTTTTTTACCTAATGTCACCTGAAAGTGACAAACCCAAGTACATGCCAGGATTACTCTTGTCAGTGCTTAATCAGGAGCTGGTAATTACATCCATGCATTTATTCCTCTTTTGTATTCTGTTCCAAGTGTGTTAGTAACAAGAATAAGTAGATGGATGTTTCACCCAAGAATATGTGCCACAAAGAGCAAAAAGGGAGGAAAAGAATTTTACTCCTGCCACTGAATTAAGTGTAATGGGTGGTGTTGTCTAATAAATAACACTAGCATATCAAAAGAGACAAAACACTGATTATACTCAGAAAAAGGCAATCTTCTGAAAAATTTGGAAGTTATTAGTGCTTATGGGTTAGGGTTTTTTTTTTCTGTTGTTTCCAGAACTTACAGAGCTCCAAAACAGAGATTTTTATAACCCTCAACAGCTATAATTGTTTATTACACTAAGAACTAGAATCTGAACTGACATCTGATCTGGAATCCTTATTGTCAGTTCTTTGAGATAGGAGAGGGTGGTGAATGTGGTAAGTGTTTATTTTCTAGTCTTGAGGGAAGAACTGAGGATGTGAGGAATTATATCTTGATGTCATAGCAAAAAAGAATGTCAATAGTGATGTTGGGTTTGACCTAGTGCCCTTCAAAGCCATGACTTTAAATTCCTCCCACATCAGTTCAGGCTTCGTGATGAGAGCACTCAAATCATAATAGTACAGTGTCACTTAGCAGTAGTGTATTGGTGAGTCTTCTCCCCAGTGCTGCTTCAACTCCTTCAATCTGAGAGCCATATCATAGGCCTAAGATTAAGCAATTAATTTAAAATCCACTGTTTTACAGGACCTTTTTGGAATTAGTTTCAATTCTCAGCACCTTAATTGCACAGTTAGTGTATTTATCATAAAACCTAAATTTTTTCTTCAGTTTCTTACCTAAACAATTGCCAAAAGTGGAGCTATACCTGCAAAGATACCAAAAATCCACAAAATTTCTGAACTGTATCACAATATAGATATTTTTCCACTAGTAAAACAAAAGTTTAATCTCCAATGTAGCACCTAATAAACTTTATCAACTTTTACTAATAACAGAATTAAAAAAGAATATTTCACATCACAACCTCAAAATCACTAGCTCCTTAGTATCACACTGTAAACCAACATTTATATCTCATCATAAATCCCAGCACTTTTTTCTTCAAACTTTTCTATTGACACTTTGAAGTAAATGATCTGTGTCTCATCATAATTTAGCATATCATATTCTCCTGCATTCACCCTGATCAATGTCAAATTAATCATTACGATTGGCTTTGATTCACATTTTTCTTTTTTATTTCAAAATGCAAGAGTAGTATTTCTCTTGTGCCTTGAAAACAAAATTTCCATATCCTCCATCTGGGATGATTTCCAAATTAAATCTATTTTTTCTCCTTCCTGTCTTGAGAAAACAAATCTGCATATGCATTGTTGTATTTGAAACACACATAACCAATTATTCTAATGGGAATTGGGAACTGTATTTAAGACAGTGCAATAAGGTAAAATTTCTCTAACCCTACTCCCAAGTGGTGGTGGGGGTTGTTTTGTTTTGGTTTTTTGCTTTGTTGTTTGGTTTTTTTTTAATCTTAAAAATGAAAGGACCATCCTAAATTTATTTTCTGGTAGTGAACCAGGACATGCAAAATGTGGTCTCTAACTCAAAGGACACACTGACTTCAATGAGGCATGGATTTTTTATTTAAAGATTAACATCTCTGGAAACTCCTTAGGCTTTAAGCATTCCCAAGTACCACCTTTTCATAGTAGGTGTCCAGCTTATTATTCTCAGCGCTTCCTGTTCCCAAGCGTCCTACAAAGAATTTACTTCTGAAACTGGGTCTCCTTGATCTTATACCATTAGTGACTTGAACAGTCATATATGACCCAGGAATATGACCAGGGGCAGCAGGAGAAGAAATTCCATATATCAAATTCACACAGTAGTCAGAAAAATGGCTCTGTAGACCGCTTGCAGCAGAAATTACAATAGATCTTGTAAATATTTCTCTAGTGTGTAATTCTCTGCTTAGGCAAGTTTTCACTGTGGATCGAATTGTGGTCCATGAGAGGGCATTATTACTAAACAAAAAATAAACCTTAAGAAATTATGATGCTTTGTGAAATAGTAGAGACATGGGGGAAGTTATTGACTATTCTAAAATGAATGCAGGAACAGTCTGTGCTATATTCATTCACCTTCCCAGAGATCATTGTTGGATGACAGCTTTGCTAACAGGGCATTTCTAGGCAGAGGCATGGTCTGCCCTAATAGAGCCATTATGAAAATAAATGGTTCTCTTTATCCCCTCTCAACTGGAATGAAGCTGTATTTTCAGATAGTCTGCAGTGGTACATATGGTCTTCTTCTTGATTTGTTTCAAAGACAAATAACTCTGAGAAGTTCCATTTAAAAAGTAATAAAGATCATACTAGCCTTAAATCTAGTGCATGCTAAGCTAACTGTTCTAAAGAAAAATTATGAGGAAAGTTATTTTTTTCTGACCTATTTTATAGTTGAATAAATTAGGGTGAAGTCTGATTTTTAAAAAAGCTTGAAAATATCATCATGTTCCTTAGAAGTCTTATTCATTTTCTTAGAATGTGAAAGGCAAATACAAAATTCTGAAAGCTGTGATAGTCCAGTAATGTTTAATTCTGACAACTGTTTAAAAAAGTAGAATTGGAGAGATTGTTCCTACAGAAAAGTTAAATTCAAGAGCACATGCCTTTTTTCTCTACTTTATCCACTAAAATTTATATGTGTGTGCATTTTTGTCTGTGCTGTCAGGCAAAAACAGCTGCATCTCTTGGGCTCCAAAAGACACCCTTTAAAATTATGGAAATGTTTAAGAAAAGCCTTTAATAAATATTGAAATTACTTACCCCTAAACCAGTCAATTGTTTCCTAGTTGCCTGTCATCCAGCCATGGGCCTTGTCCTGTAGGTTCATGGTCTGTTCATCCTGCAGCTGCTTTTCAGTCCCAAACCAAGAGAGCTGGACAACACTATTCATTAGCACGGCAAAAATGTATACTCCCTGCTTTGGAGAAAGGGCAACTGCAGTGGGGCCAGTCTAAGAATTGCATGCATGTTGTAAGATATGTATTACCGCTCAGCCTTCTAAATTTATTCTGCTGAATGGTGGAGAAATAACAGAAGTACAGGGGGCTAGTCCTAATGGAAGAGATTATTTAAATAGCCAAAAGCTGTGAAGGATTATCAAGCAGGAATCTACAAACCCACCACTACGTGTCATGGTTTGACACTGGCCCAACGCCAGGTACCCATGAGAGTTGCTCACTCACCCTCCCCTGCCACAGCTGGGCAGAGAAGGGTAAAGGGACAAAGTTAACAAAGGGTTCCTGAGTTGAGATAAGGACCAGGAGAAAACACTTCATGGGCAAAACAGGCTCAACTTAAGTTTGCAAAGTGAAATTTTTTGCTACCGGCATCAGAGAAGGCTAATGAGAAGCAAAATAAGCCCTTAAAACACCTTTTCCCCTCCACCCCCTCTCTCCTTCCCACTGACAGCACAGGCAGACAGGGCATGGTGGTTTGGTCAGTTGATTACCCAAGGTTTCCCTCTGCTGCTCTGGTGGAGGAGTCCTTCCCCTGCTGCACCAACGGGTCCCTCCCACAGGAGACAGCGTTCCGTGAACTTCCCCAGCGTGGGTCCACTCTCACGAGCAGCAGTGTTACTGCACCTGAGTGCCTTCCACAGACAGACTCCTCCCAAAACTGCTGTGATGTGGGTTTCTATTTCCACAGGGTGGAGTCCTCGAAGGACAGGCAGCTCCAGCCTGGGAGCAAGGGCCATATCTCTCCACAGGGTCTCCCACTGGATCACAGCCTCCTCCAGGCATCCACCTGCTCTGGCATGGACACCTCCCCCATGGGCTGCGGGGATCTGTGCATCCCCCTGGATCCCCATGGGCTGTAGGAGCACAGCTGCTTCACCATGGTCTCACCACGGCCTGCAGAGGAATCTCTGCTCTGGTGCCTGGAGCCTCTCCTCCCCTCCTTCTCCACTGACCTTGGTGTCACCATGTTGTTTTCCTCACATGTTCTCTCCTCTTCCTCTTCTCTGGCTAGAAGTAAAAACCTGTGCTTTTGCTGATTTTCTTCTTAAATATGCCATCACAGAGGCATTACCAACCTCTCTCATTGGCCCAGTTTTGGCCAGCAGCATGTCCATCAGCCATTGGCTCTGCTGGACATGGTGGGAAGCTTCCAGCAGCTTCTCACAGGAGCCATCTTTGTGGCCCCCCACTACCAAAAACCAGGCCATGTAAAATCAATACACTATGAAACATTATTTATTTAATTATTAAACATGGCTTAGATTACTATTTAATTTACTAATGAATGGAGGGGGAACCTAACTGTCAGGAGCAGACATGAGGTGTTGACATCGGGATGACAAGGTTGCCAGTGAATTTTGGGGGAAAATGTATTGTCACAGATTTGACCAGTACAGTTATGTCAACTTTGAGATGACTTTACAAGTGACAATTTCACATTTGGTTCAGTTCAGTCACTGGCTAAGCATCTTGACAGGATATGAAACAAAAGGCAGTGATATGCTATTTTGAGAGTATTGTATGGTAAAATGGTCAAACTAGCTAGGCTGTCATTTGAAAAGCTCGTAAAGAGAAGATCTGGGTGGGTCAGCAACAAAACTGATAATGCCCTAATCTGCTGATTCCTAAATTAAAAATCTCCTAGATGCAAAAAGGCATCTTTAGGACACTGAATAAGGAACTGCTCTCTCCAATATGATGCTCTTGTAAGACAATGTAATCTTTATGATCTTAAACTTTTAATTTCATCCACATTCTGGTAATCTGTAGGGTAGAAATTAGTGGACTTTACCATTATTATCCCAAATCTCTAAACTGTCTTAATGATTTGGCATCCTAATCAAGACATTGATCCATATGTTTAGTAGTTTCTGCTCTTCCAATTCACTAAGTTATGTACAAGGAAAGGGTACCACGTAAACAGATAAGACAAGTAACTAATTCCCATGTAACAGTGTAACTATTTAAAACCAATGAAGTTGCAATGAGGAGAATAAAAATCTAACTGGTCATACATATGGAAGGTAATTCAAAACTTGGATAACTCCTATTTTGTTTATCTGTTTTCCTCTTTCTTTTACCAATTTTTTTTTTTCTTTTTTTTAATGTGGGGGAGAGCAAAGAGGATAAAGACCAGAAATACATGCACCAGGATGAGATATCTTAGACAGTTGTTTATAGCAGTTCTGCTACTCCTGGTAACAGAACAATGTTTTCATCTTGGTTCCTCATCTCCTAATTCTGAACAGTTTTGTTTGCTGGGATTTAATGCCATTGATCATTAAACCACCTCTTTATTTTTATAACTGGAATGATTATAGCTAGCTCAGAGTCTGCCCCCTATTTTGTTGGAATTAAATTCTTTCATTCAGTCAACTGAACCATATGGTACCAACTGCAAGATGCTGTGACTCTTCTTGGAAAGAGATTTAGTCTCTCTGTCTTTGGGCCTGGAACATAC
The DNA here is from genome assembly GCA_013400575.1 of Peucedramus taeniatus. Taxonomy (NCBI): domain Eukaryota; kingdom Metazoa; phylum Chordata; class Aves; order Passeriformes; family Fringillidae; genus Peucedramus; species Peucedramus taeniatus. Next base: position 9,296 of record WBNO01031361.1, on the reverse strand, counting down.
AACAATATTCCAATGATATTGCTGGGTTACAATCCCAGAAAGGCAGATTAGGTGCAATAACTTTCCGTGAACAAATACTGAGGGAAATGGGAAGTGGACAACATGGATTCAGTTACAAATGTTCTCAGTACTTCACAGTAGTGAAAGGAGGCCATTCTGCAGACATGTAGCCTGCAAGACCACTCACCTCTCTGTTGTATAACAGTACATTGTCAGCCTGTTTGTCACTTGCAACATCTTGACTATTCAACAGAATAATTTATCAGAATACGTGGAGTAGAAATCACAAATGCCCCAAAACTGGAATATGAAGTAGAAGAAAAATTAGCTGAAAGCATTTTGGAGGTGTGTATGAGGAGCCAGAGCAAAGTGTCCAAAATTTAAAAAAATGCAAACCAAAATTATAGAATTGTCATATAACATTTTGAACTGCACCAAAGTATGCAGCCTGGAAAAATATAACTGAATTTATTTTGGGCTGTTTAGACATAGTATAGCTGCTTACTGTGTTTTCTGACTATGAGGAGGAAAAGAGAGGGAGGGAGAATGCCCAGTATTGATGCCCATTTAAAACTTCCTCAGTAGATAAAAATTAATAGTCTCGGCTGTAAAAGCTGTCTATAGAATAATAAAAGATTAGCTATGGAAATGCAGGAATACATAGAATTTTCTCTGCATGGTAAACTACATTGTACTGAATCAAGGGGTTTGATACGAGATTTCGGATACTGAGGGGAAAATAAAGCAAATTATTAATCTGACTGTTCACAGCTAATCTTAATTAAAACCTGAATATTTCTTACATCAATTTATTATTTCTTTCACCCACCTCTTCAAGAAATGCTATTCTTGGGCTTAGAGTAAAATAAGGAAGTTTTATATAATGTCAAAGACTTTACCATCACCAAAGATAATGATTTCTTTGCCCAAGGGGAGAATTGGAATGAATTGCAAGTAATACAAAACATTATTTCTAATTTATTTTTCCCCTGCTCTATGGCATTTATTTAACTGTAATCAGATGTAGTTTTAGCCCTATGGGGCTGAAGTTCAGAATAGGAACTCTTTTAACCCCCGGTTTTCCCTGGAAAAGTCCTCTTTTACAGACACCTTCTTGTTGTATTGTGTTCTTTATACCTTTTCTGTAATAATTCTGTACTTTGGTTTGTCCCAGTTTCCCCCTGTTGCAATGGTTCTGCCCATGTTGTCTCCTCCCTCCTCCTTTGTGTCAATCCTCTGCCTCCACCCCCTGATTCAGCAATAATTGCTGAGTCATTCCTTTAACCCCTCCTCAGTGTCCTGTCACTCGGCAGCCCACCCTTCCCCCTAGAAACTTCTATCAAGGGTGTTGAGTGATTGGCTCAGGCACCGGGGTCCCTCCCTCAGAATGCCCTTATTGGTCTTTGCAAAAGCCTATCTTCCCCATTTCCACTCCCCCATGTTCACCCATTGGTTCATTGTTAAACCCCCTCCCATGTTCCCGCCTCCCTTCATAAGCTGTTGCACTGTTGGGTTCTGGGTCTCTGGACAAAGGTTGCCCTGGGGTTTGGATCTATCCTTGAGTAAACCTGGATTAATACCTTTGCCTGAAGCCCACTCCCTCTTTCACCATTGTCGCTCCACTGCCTCACCCACCAAGGCGAGAGCCTCAGACACCCTCCTGACTCCCCGGGAGAGTGGGAGAGCATCCCCCGCTGTAAGCGGTGCCACCGCTAGCTGGGGCTCTCCGAAGGGAGATTCAGAGAGGCACCGCAACACCTTCTCTATATTTGATGTGTTCCTCAAGGCTTGCAGCTTCATTTACACCGCTAGCAAAGTAAAAAAATAACAAAAAATAACCAAGCTTGTGGCTGGTGTTTACAAAATTTCTGTTCGACCATGCCAGGATTATCAATATCCATCAGTCATCAGTCGTCAGTCCATCAGAGTGGAGATATTTTTAAAAATAGCTTTTAAAAGTACTCTCTTATGCTCAAAATAAAATACACATTTCACATAAAATTTAGAAGTCAGGTTGCTGGAAAAATATCATGAATAAAATAACGTAGGCAATCAAACAAGTATATCATCAAATGCAAATATGTCTCTAAATACTGCTGTTCTAATACTTCATAACAATGTAATTGTTTTCTGATATAAGAAAATTAAACTGCTGCCCATAAGGCATTTTCTAGTGTAAAAATAATTTTTATTCTTTACCAAATTTTTAAAGAGGGAGAACAAAGAGTTACCATGTCACTGAACATATACAAGCCTTCTTGCCAGAATCAGAGAGCATTGCTAAAGTTTTCAATACCAGTACGTGACATACCAATGAAAATAGTAGGTTGCTTTTCCAACTCTTTTGCTTTCTAAATCTTGCCCCTTTGTTTTGCCTCACAAGTCCACTGACCTGTTTCAGCATTTCAGGCTCCATGGATGTTTCTTTAGAAGGCTCTAAAGAACAGTGACTGGAGGGAAACCTGTGCAAAAGAAAATAGATCTCAGATGTCACAAGCATTGAAACATGTTCAGGGAACAGGTGGCATCTACAAAATCATTTCTTTCATGGTAGAACACCAAGACCTTCCCCAAGTGTCTGTATAGAGCAGCCTGTCTATTTATTAGGGCCTGTTGCAACAGGACAAAGGATAATGGTTTTAAGCTAAAAGAGGTTTGATTCAGACTAGATATAAGGAAGAATATTTTTGCAATGAGGGTGATGAAACACTGGAATAGGTTGCCCAAATAAATGAGAAATGCCCAATTCTTGGAAGCATTTAAGGTCAGAGTGCATGTGGCTCTGAGCAACCTGATCTAGTTGAAGATGGCAGGAGAATTGGACCAGATGAACTTTTAATGTCCCCTTCACAAATTATTCTGTGAATCTGTGATATCATCTAGAAAAAGTATCAATGCCACAGCTCTGTAGTCCCAGATCTATGAGACAAGCATAACCCCATGGAAAATGTTATCTCCTGTTGGTGGCCAGTGAATGCATTGTGGTTTTGCCTTTGGAAAAGTGTAATCAAGGCAGAAGAGGAACAAGGACTGGAGGCCTTGGGGGGGTGGGTTTCAAGTGAATAGAAACATAGCTTAATTACTGCTTTTCTATCTTTCTTAAACAGCAGAGCACAAGTTCCTCTTTAGCTTTGAAGATTGACACGGGCTTTGGGTATTTGACTTGTTCTCTTGAAAAAAAGGGGTGATTTAACGAGGGTGAGAGATTTGGGAAGCCAGGGATTGAACTCTTGTACTCTTAAGCTGTCAGTTTTGCTGAAGAAAACTGAGGAAATATCAGTACTGCCTCAGCAAACCAATTAAGACCCTGAAGTGGGTTGACAAAAGTCCTTAACATATGCAGCCCTTTTAATACACTGTGCATTCATCAGTATACAGGGAGGGATGGAGGAAATGGCAGCAAAATGTCAGCCATAGTAACACCTTCTACAGCTCTCACTTCTAGGAACAGCTAAAAATGGAGGAGTCTGGGAAACAGTAATAGTGATGAAAAGGCTTTGAGTGAAAACTTCTAACATACTGTAACATTTTAATGCAACTATAAGCAGAAAATAACATTTTTCTCACTCACCAAAGTAACACCTCTCTTTGTCAATGGAATAGTTGATACATCAGTTAAAATAAAATGTAAATTGAATTTTCCATCTGGCCACTCTTACACCCAATAATTCAAGCCAAATAATGTGTTGCCTTTAAGGAAATCATTCTACTAAACAAAACTGTACACCCTAACTATTTTTTCTTTTTATCATAGCTCAGCTTAAAACTCAAAATAATGATTAACCTTATGGAACAAAGCTGAAGGCAACTCTGTTTTTAACCAAACTTTTTCCACCTTTGTTTTAGACTCCCTGTGAAAGTAATATGATTATTTCCTTCTCAGTCTAGGCTGCAATTGGAAATTAAATCAAATAAATTTAAATGTGTATTTTAAAATAAAGTCATTATTTTTTCATTTGGAAAACACCATTGTTATCTAATTCTAAAATTATTCTCAATTTAAATAAATTTATGCAAACTTAACATCATATGTCACCATCATTTTTTCCTGTTTTTCTTGTTTGGTTGGCTTGGGTTTTTTTTGTTGGGTTTTTGTGGGGTTTTTTTGGTAAGACGCTAGTATTTTTAAATTTGATAAATTCTACATCAACTTTCCGCTGTATTTGTCACTCTTACCTGGGTAGTCAGTGAAATTTTCTTCTACTACATTTTGATGGACAAGGCAATCCACTTTGTCGTCTAACCCTGATATCAAAGTGACAGAAGATTCTGCAGTTTAACACCAGGAGAAATTTTCATTACTTCTACAAGATTTAGATAACACTTCCATTAACAATGCTTAGATCAATGTTTCAAAACATACAGTTCTAAAAACTTGCCTTTGGCTCCTATGTGTATTTTTAAAGACAAACACTTCAGATGACTAAATGTAACATGAACAAGAGCTTACCTCTTAGAGGAGGCACTTTTGATGTCTAAAGAAGACATTTGTTAATGATGCATCAGTAACAGTTTTAATGTTGTTCATTATACAGAAGGTATTTATTTTGTATTCAGGTGAAGTGATTTTATTTCTGAACAAAAACGTCCCTCCACCAAGACAAATAAACCTACACAGATAAAACATCAGCTTATTGTTAAAAAAATGCAGAAATTATTTTTGCAGTTTTACTTCATAAGTGATTGGTAAAATGCTTTGTAATTTTTTAAAAGGCATGGCTAGAAAAGAAATTCTACTTGAAATATAATGTGACATAATGTGACACCTTGCTGAGGTGTCAAACCAAGAAAAATAAACTGAGATTAAATACCTTGAGTCTGTCCTAGTGGACTTCAAGATTTCTCTGAACTGTAGGGATTGTTACAGGAAAAGAGAGAGGAATTGGAGTTTCTGATTTTCAAGAATGTAACACTCACAAAGGAGACAAAAGAGTTAAAACACAACACAACCTTATATTTGCTTACCTACCACTCCTCAGCACTGTTTTGTAGCAATCCCCAACAAAGATCATTTATGACGCTAGGGAAGAATAGAGCAATAGAGGGTCTTTCATTGGATTATATGACTCAATCACTATAAATTACAGAATGGGTATTACTGTAAATCAGACCTAGGGAGGAAGGTGTGAAGTGAAGGTGGAGACAAGAGAATAGTGCAACAAGGTACCAGTCATCCAACTATTCCTCTTTCAGAAAAATGTGCTAACTGTAATGTGCTACATTATATTCTTTCTTCATATGTCTGACTTTTTTCATTATGTGTGGGTGTAATGAGTCCTCATATGCTCAATAAAATGTTTATCTGTCCTGAGCAGGGAATTGATAAACACTCCAACTAACAAAGCCCACCTAATTTTATTTTTTTCTTATTACAGAATAGAATATACTGCTGAAGAAAAAAAATCAGATGCTAGACACTTTCAGTGATTTAACAAATTTTTCCCCATTCCATCATGCCTAATATTCTGATACACTATTTATAACTCATTTATGTAGTTATATGGAGGCAACACGTGGGTGGCTAAACTTTCAGTGTGAAGAGAAAAGGAAAGGTTACCTGACAGTTATGTCAGTCTGCTCCAGATAAAGTTGTGAAAAGCATTCAATTGTGCAACTTTTGTTGCAAATACTAAGTAATTAGGCTTATTCTGCTCAGTTTCCAGGTGAGAAGATCTGGAGTCTCAAGTCCAAAAATCACTGCTTATATTGGCTTCCAGTACTGGTAGCAGTATTAGCAGACAGATGAAAACTCCCTGTGTCTGATATGAAATCTAACATCTCCTACTATTCAAAGGAAAAACTTGTTCACAGGAAGTATTCCATTCTTCCTCGGCTCACCCCTGTTTGACACAGGGATGAGGACAGCATTCAAATATGAATGTTTAGCATCATTTTATGTTCTGCTCCTTTCAGTACCGAGTACAAGTAAACCATGAATTTCAGCGGTCTTCCTAACATGAAACATCTCTAGTAAGCCACAATATTGAAATTTTCTGAAAATTGACGATGACACAAATCACCAAAAGGCCCTTGATTTTCTGTACTGAAACACCAGCTAGCACACACCAGCTTTTGAGATGAAAAATCTGGATTGCTAGAGTGTAACCTTGGAACAAAAGGACTGCACAACAGCCTGCACAGCATATTGTTGCATGGTGGGACTCTGCCTTCACTTGATTCACCAAGTCTAAATGTTACAGATCTGGCTGAATATTGCTTCAGGGCTTCTCCCGTACCTCAGAAGTTGTTGCCTATTTTCTCCTGGGAAAAATCTGCCTTTCTTCCTCTGAGGGCTATCTACCTACCTACCTACCTACCTACCTACCCACCTACCTACCTACCTATCTACTTACCTTCCCCCTGCTCCTTACTGAAGCCCTTCAGTTTATTTGTATTGCAGTCTCTATCTTGCCATCTTTCTCATTCTCTTCAGAGAGCAGAACAAAGTTAGCAGAAATCAGGTTTCTGCTTAAACATGTTTGGTTGTTTTTCTGAGGAAACCTACTTTCTCTCTGGGACAGCTCCACCTGGCTCATGCAGCAAACATGATGAGGCAAAAAGGCAATCCTTTCACAGCTCTGTCCTCTCTCAGGTCACACGGTACCCACATATCATGCTGCAGACTGGTGTGGTATCAGAGTTATTTCCCATTTAATCTTTCCCATTTAAATACATGCCCTTATCTTGTATCATCTTCTTCTCTAGCTGAAAACTATTCTCTTCTGTCACACAGAAACATAAGAGGAATAGTTTAACTTTCAATCCTGAGAACAGAGACAGGACTTAATTTAAAAATTAAAGTGGTATGTGTTGCCCTTTGAGCAGGTTGCAGCAGGAGTATGTTGAGGCTGTAGATTCACGAGTAATTGAGAAACTTTCAGGTTTGGTACCCACCCTCACAGAGAAACGTTAAGCTATTCTCTTTAACCACCATCTGTGTGACTTCCCCACTGATAAATTTAATATAAATAAATATATACCATTTCTCAAATATTAGGCCTTTTCTGTGGGGACTGAAAAGCCTGACTATAAAGTATAACTCTGAAGTAGAATGTAGGAAGCACCACATTTTTTATTTTGTTTAGTAACCTAATGCCATACAACTAAACAGATCATGCAGTACATTGTAAAAGGAGCTAATGCTGCCTTAGAATCCCTTGAGTATTTTTTAAGGGACACCAAGTAAAATAATGCTGCTGCAAAACCCCAAGCATACTATATCATGAGTCTGACACTACTTTAATAATGTATAATGCAAACACAGTTTTGGTCCAGCAGGATCAATGGGGGAAGGTATTTTATTAAGTAAGGAAAAGAAAATCTACAGGAAAGTCAGAGAGAGAGAAAAAAGCTATTGCAAAATTCATGTTTTCTAAATTAGGATATGTCCAAACTATAATTTTCCCCGAATTTCTCAAACCTGAAATCAATTTATCTTAACCTCTGTGCTTTATACAATACTTTTGGCTTCACTGTCTTAAAAAAAATAAAAATAACAACTTGTGTTTCATTTCTTTAAAAAGGGTCAGAGAGTTTTATTAATTACTGAAATCTGGTAAAGGCTGGATTCTGTACATTCAGTTATCCTTGAAAATGTTTCCTTTTCCTTCATATACAAGCAATATGTCAGTAACCATTTTAAAGAATCAGCTTTAAAAAATGCATATTAACACCACATATAACCTGCAACTAAAGGATATATCATTTACCTTTTCTTTATGTTTACTTAACTGGTACCCAGATGCTCTGTAACTTATTAATATCCTTTATCTTTCCAACTGAAGACTTAAGATCCTTCATCCCAAAGTAAATATGGCTGCCTTTCCTCTCTGAAACATGATGCAGTACAAGAATCCTACACCAGTTTTCTTCTAGAATTGCTTAAGCCTTTCCGTTTTAAGATCCCACTCTTTTGGGTTGCCATTGTGAAGGAGATTACTTATGAACAAATCTGTTATAAACAGTGTTTCAAAACTGTTTGTGGAGCTGAGCCCAAGTTCCATCATTGCTGTGACAGGACTGCACTGAAGTCAGTGCTGTGTCACTTCCACCTGCTGCAGATACGCTCTGAAGTTGACAAGTTCCGTATCTTCAAGCTGAATTTATACGCTGTATATGTCAGATGCAGTGCACTTTTACTTCTTTGAGAAACAAAGCTGCAGGAAAGAGAAATGGTGATGCTTATTTAAAAGGAGTGAGCACCCAAGAGAAAGAGAAAGAAAAGAGACATGCAAGAGTCAAACATACTTTGGACCTTTTAAAGTAACAGGAACAAAATGAATTGCACTTATCTATCACTAGCCTCGTACTGTGTGGTCAAAGGCACAAGCTGGATGTGGTAAAATAAAGAGATGGGGGTATTCTTTTCAAATTTGAGCTTGATATGCTCTCTCAAACTTTCAACTCTGAAGATTTTTTAAACGTGAGACGGGTCTCTTCGTGGTCCAGTAATGCCATTCCACAAAAACACTACAAAATATTATCTGACACTTTATTAGTTTGCTTCACTAGCTTCCCTGGAAATCACTTAGCAACAGAACTCCTGAAACACACACATGCATGTCATTAAATTAAGAGAAATGGCTTTCAGCTCTAAGAAGGTCATCAAAATCGTAATTAAAGTAAAACGCATTACTATGTTGAGCTCATTTGTAATTAAAAAACAGATTTATGAAAGATGTAGCTATTAATCTCAAACATATTTTTTTATAACTGTCTTCCCATTTTCAATTATCTCTAAGATTTGGAAACAAAGAAGCATTAAAGAGTAAAGTAAGCAACTCTGAGGAAAACTGTTACATGGAAAAATACAGATATTAACATTGTTTATTTCAAAGAAATAACAACAAATACATTGTTGCCAACAAAGTGGCATCAATGATATACTGCAAGCTAATAAGGAAAATTTCTAATTCCACATTTGAAAGATGTCAGTCTCAAAAGGAGCTTTCACTTCTTTACATAACAATGAAAAAAACTGCATGAATAAGAAAAGAGCTCTATTTGGAAAAAATCTCCAGAGTAAGAAATATAAAATTTATTATGAACTTGGGAAGTTGACTTGCTTTTACTGCCTCCATTCTCCCAATTCTACCTGTGAACACAGGTAGAAACGTGCATTTTCAAGTCTCCCATCTAACAAGACATAAAATAAGGTTTTATCACTGTTTCAATGCTTTCAATTTTACACTCCAACCACTGAAAGCAGTGTCTTTTCTTAGCAATGTTAATTATACTGAATGTTTAAAAAAGGAAAGCTGACATTTATACTCTGAACTTTTGGTAAACTAATCATT